>PVKA01001374.1:0-148679 GCA_004027165.1 Ctenomys sociabilis | reverse complement strand
TCCCTTCCTCCCTCCATCCATCCCTCCAACAACTCTGGGCAATACTTTATCACTCAGCTATATCCCCAACCCTTTTGTCTTCCATAAAGTATTATTTATTTTTCAAACACAGGGTCTCACTGTGTAACCCCAACTGGCCTTGAGCTCACGACCCTCCTGCCTCAGCCCCAAGTACTAAGCTAACAGGTCCACGCCCCCACACCAGACTTCCCATCCTACAGGAACTTACATCATGGCTGTGTGTCTCCTGAGCTGTAACATAATATCTAGGCACATAGAAGGATTGAATGTGGTTGTAGTTTTAGTGTTTTTTACCCCAGAAATGTATGTGCTCCTGGTCATCATTGTACTAAAAAACTAGTATCAGCTCCATCGACGTCCATGAGTTCCAGGAGGGTCAGGGCTTGGCGAGCCGGGGAAATTCAAAAGCAAGGAAGGCACTTGTCAACCCTCCCTGGACAGGCTCCACACCGGTGAGGTGGTGTTACAGGGGCACAGGGCACAGAGAGAAGCGATGAATTCACTTTCAAATTCTGCACCCAGTTTGCTTAAGACAGATCCGTTCTGAGAAATAGTATGCTAGCGATTTTGCTACTGCTGGGAAGGTGTGTGTTGTCATACAAACTTGCACCACCTGGGGCCAGCATGGTGTGGCCTCTTGGTGCAATCAGGAAATACGGTACCTAGTCATGATGACACACATCTGTATTCCCAGGTACTGGAGGCTGAGGCAGGAGGGCCACTTGAGTCTAGGAGTTCGATATCCTCAACCTGGGCAATATAGCAAGACCCTGTCTCAAAAAAAAAAAAAAAAAAAAAAAAAAAAAGGAGTGAACACAAGATGTATGAGACTCTGGAATGTAACAGGAGAGTTTTAGAGTAAGCCTTTTTTAAAATTAGTACTTGCCTGCAGTTTGTGATGATTACACACATCGTGGGGGGTTGGGCAAGTGCATAACACGGCTGAATTCTGCCCCTGCCCGCGCCCTGCACTCTGCCCGTGCAGCTCCTGGGCTTGTGCTTGCACCTGCATCGCCACAAGCAGCCCGCGTGTGTGTGTGGCCGCTGTGTGTCCCCAGCTGACAGGAGTGTCTGAGCTACTTTGTCATCATGTGCATCCCTGCCACGGGTGCGCATCATTATGGGGTGCATCACTGTGTCCCGGCGAGCTTTCAGATCCTGCATGTGTGAACAGAGCAGATTTTCCACGCTGTTTCCAAGCCAATTCCTGAGGCTGACCCATGGATGCAGCAGCAGGCAAGGTGGGCCCCCCCAAGGGGCCATGATTTTGGCTTGTATCCCCAGCCAATTCCTTTCTTTGGGTCTCTAGGACCCCAATTCCAAATTCCTGGTGGAGGGGCTCAGGGCGTGAGGTGGCCATGTGGCCTGGGCCATGTGCTATGTGTATCAGGGCCCTAAGCACCACTGAGCAGGAGACCTGGGAGCCCACTGCACTGCTGAAGTCCCTTCTGGGCACACACTGCTACTCGCCATGCAGGAGGCATGAGGTGGCCGCTGCCACCCTTCTCAAGGGCATGGAGGGCAGCTGTGGTGTCTGTTGAATGTCTGCAGGCTACAGGCTGGACTTTGCCACCCACCCTTGCACTGTAGGAGACGCCGAGGACGGATGTGAGACATGTTACCCTAGCAGACCTAAGGCAGCCTCCTCAGGCCAACCATAGGTCAGGGCCTCTGCTGCCTGGCTGAGCTGACCAGGACACCTAGGCCGTGCTGTCCATAGCCTGGCAGAGTACGTGCAGCCCTGGTGGCCGGCAGGTTATATAACCAGAGGTGTCTACAGACAGCAAGAGGCGGGGATTGAGTCACAGAGTCTGCACGAAGGAAGGAGAAGGTCGTTGATTCCTCTTCCGCCTGCCCAGGCCACCACTGAGGGGAGAAACAGAGTGACAGGAAACCTTGGCTTCCAGTTCTTTTCCTACAGGAAACTAAAAAATCCTCTTCATTGGAGTGAGTGGGAAACAAGTCTAGAGGGGCAGCTTCTTGCCCAGAGAGGTTGCAGTCACCCAAGTTGTCTTGTACCCCAACTCTGCCACCTACAATTGTGCAATGTAAGGACTGTGTCTGAGATCACTAGTCCCAGTGCCCCGGTTTGTAAACCCTTCATGACCTCATAGTCGTCATGCAGCCTAAATGTTGACACAGACAGAAAGTGTACGGCGCACCCTAAACACTTCATAATGGTAGCTCCTGCTTTATCCTTGTTGGCAGAAAGTGTTTCCTCTTCTGTGTCTGAAGAGCTCCAGTCCTCACCTACCAATGGCTCTACTCTGCTATTTGTGTCACATATTGACTTGGGCAGCAATGACCATTTTAAAGTTAGGGGTCTTATTCTGTATGAAAAGAATTCTGCCTCTAGACACTTGTCACAGGTCTTTGCAGAGGCCTGGAGTCTCCAGCATGTCTGCCCTGAGATGGAGTCGTGTATATGACCGCAAGTTCCTGGCTAAGGGACAGGCCCACTGAGGGCAAGAGGATGAGACAGATAAATGAGGTCAGGTTCTCTAGTTCAGGCTAATCTGTCAGGTGGCCTCCTAGCCTAAGACTCCCTGAAAGGGTGCTATTGGACAGGAATAGCGGTGCGCACTATTGACACCTGTCAGCTCAGCACCAGGGAGGCCAAGGCAGGAGGACTGCTGAGTTTGAGGCCAGTCTGGGCTGTGTCATGATGCCCTGTCTCTAAAATCACCACCAACAAAATTGTCTCCATTTATTTCATCGATCTAGACAGGCTAGCCTGGAGAGGCCTGTGGACTCAAACAGTCCGCTTTCATTGAACAACAGCTAGGCTGGAACCAATAGCTGTAGCCTGTGAGCCATTGTCATCAAGCTGGAAGAGCTCTCGAGCCTCTCAAAAACACAACCAACTCTCAGTAGTGGGAATGACAGGCCATCAGGTCACAAGAAGTGACTCTCCTGTCAGATGTGCCAACTTTGTGTCTCTCTATCACCAAAGAATGGACAAGGAGGTTAGAGTAGGAACAGTGGCCGGGGAGATAATGCGGCAGTCTAAGCCCCTGCGCGGCAAGTTCAAGGACCTGGGTTTGAGCCCTGGTACCTCATGCCATGCCAGCCCCACACTGAGCCAGCCACCTAAACCGGGTGTGGTGGTGCATGCTTGTAATCCCAGCACTGGGGAGGCTGAGACAGGAGAATCCAAGCTATGTAGTGAAACCCTGTACCAAATAAATAAAGACCTAAGAGTAGGAAAAGTTTATGGAGAAAAAGCTGCTGAGAGACAGGAGGGAGCCCCAAAATGGGGTGCACCAAGGCTCCTTGTCTGGGAGTTTTGTATACAAACAGGACCACATTTCAGCCACTCCAGGTTATGCTGACAGCCTAACAGGGTCACAAGCTGAGGAGCTTAGCAAATCCTGATCCAACAGGGAAATGCACACATCAGAGGGATGCGGAGGGATACGGTGAGCTTATCTCCAGCTTCTGATGTAGAAAGATCAAAGGCATTTCAGGGAAAGGATGGGAGTCTGGGTCCCCCACCTCGCATCTGCCACCTTATCTGGGTCCACTGGTGTGGGCGGTGCCGACACAATAGGAGCTCGGCGGCCGTCTATCGCTCGGGAGGCTGCAGCCCGGGCGCTCTTCCAGTTTGTCTCCAGCCAGTTTTGATCTGACTCCTGTGGGCGCTGGTGCCTTTCTACCCACCTGCTAATTTCTATCTAACTGAGGTGCCTGCAGGAGTCATGTCTGGGCTGGCATGGACAACGCAGGCCCAATGCCATCTTTGAAAGGGTGTGGACTCTTGGTGGCCCCTGGAATACGCAGGGTGGTCTCACTGGTGGTCACAGGGTGGGGAAGGTGAGGACAGACACTTCAGTCCCAGCACACACACACACACACACACACACACACACAGACACAATCTCCAAGGAGCCACACCAGGAAGGGGTCCTGAGAAGTAGAGTTTGTAATGAAGCCAAGGTGACACGCAGTGCTCGTCAGGGATCAGGTCCATTCTTAGACATGTAGGGCTACATTTTTTTTAAGTGTACAATGAAGAAGGAAGCTGCCAGAGTGTGCTGTCCTCAGGAGTTTGGTTTGCAAGAGAAATTTGAAACCTGTACCCAGGATAGTGTGATGACATATGCCTGTGACCCCAGCACTTTGGGAGGCTGAGGCAGGAGAGTTACATGTTGAAAGCCAGCCTGGGCAAACGTACAGACTTAGCAAGACTGTGTCTCAAACAGCTGGAGATATGACTCAGTGGCATAAGTACCTACCTAGCACTTGCAAGATCCCAAGTTTGGTTTCCAGTACCATAAAGAAAAAAGAAAAAGACTGTGTCTCAGAATAAAGAAAGAAAAACAATACAGGAGTTGGGATGCAGCTCAGGGCAAAGGCCTTGGGTTCTACCATCTGAATGGAGGAAATATAGAGACAGACAGACAAACAGACTGACTGACAGACAGAGATTCCAAATTCCAAACCTGGCCTAAGTGAAAAAGAGTCCCTTGGGGAAAATCCTTGCAAAGTTCAAAGAATCACAGAGTCACTGATTGCTATGTGACTCGTTTCCCCATTTGATCCCCATTTAATCAATATTACCTGAGTGACTGTACTTATAATGTGCCACTGAGCAATATTACCTAAGTGGCTATACCTATAATTTTATTGATTGCTTATAGTTCTGTCCCATCTTAAGCCCACCTCACCTTATGGCATTGCTCAATAAAACACCCTTGAGAAGAGGGATTGGTGGGCAACCCGCTTTCTGGGTGCCCCTCTCAGACAGATGTTTTCTTTCTCTCAGTAAGTTATTCCTGCTCTTTAAAAAAAAAAGAAAAAGAATTCCTAAAAGCCTCAGGACAGTGGAGCTGGGCTTATGACACCACAGAGCCCTCTCCTTCCTCGTCCATCTCTCCCTCTGTCTCTTTTCTTCTTCCTTCTAGGAGGTGGCCATATCCTCCCAGGCTCCAAGGGTCACGTTCATACAGCTCTGTGACCAGAAATAAAAACAGCCATCTCAAGCTTTTACTCACTAAAACCCGTGATAGTCTATTTGTTTATTTGTCTCTTTGGTACTGGCCCTTGGGTGACTTCCCAGACAGATCACTGTGACCGGGTGATAGGACATTGTGACGGCACGCCAGGACCACGTGTCATGTGACCGCATGTGTCATGTGACCGCAACCGTGGCCAGCAGGACAGGGCTGGAGGACTTTGATCAGCAGCTTCCACCGAAGCCTTCAGAGTGAGAAAGAAGCTCTGCTGCGGGAGGAGGAACCTCCGTGGCAGCGGGGCAGAGCTGGAGGCAGGCAGGGGACTCTGCTCACCATGGTGTCCTGAGGCCCGAAGCCAGCGTCCCTCGGTCTGTGCTTCTCAGTCTGCTTTCGTGTCGTGGCCACTGCACCCTTTCTGGTGGCCCTCAGCCCTGGTATTCCAAAGAGGTGTGCTGTGTCCCGGGGGCAAAGATCAGTGACAATTGGGTCCTCAAAGGCGAGTCCTGGAGTGCCTGAGCTGTCTGTGAGAGGCCACTCTATTGTTCCAGAGAAGCAGGGCTCTCAGAGGCTGCCCCTGCAGCAGCCTGCTTCATACACCCCTCTGGAGATGTGAGTTGACCCTGATCACATTGTCCCCTGGACCAGAGAGACCAGGCTCGGGCCAGGGTGATCACCTTGAGTGCTGGTGGGGAGCACACAGCATGCAGACTGTGTGCGGCGGGCCACCTGTGTCACTGAAAGCTCCAAAAGGCTCACCCTCCCTGCCTTACAGGGTCAAGAGCAGAAGATATGATTTGGAATCTAATACAAACTTCAGCACTCAGACAAGTAGAGATGCTTTTCTGGGAGAAGTGAATGATCTTCGATTAGGGTTTTGGATTCCTGGAAGGAAGAATGTGAGCTGTTTCACTCTTCCTTAGTTTGGCCTCTCTATAAAGAGTTTAATATGTTCAGATAATCTAAGACCTGTTTAGCTAACACTAACTTATTTTTCCTCCCCTGTCTGTCTGTTACACCTTGCTGAGGTTGCCACACTTGGCTACACATCCAAATCCCCTGTGGAGTTTCAAAAGCGATCTACTAGCCAGGCGCCATTCTCACACCCCACTCCCATTTCAAGCTCCACTGGTATGTGAAAAGGCCTCCTCGGGGCACAGAACAAGCCACCTGCGTTGTTTTATGGGCTTGTCCTGCTCACCTCCCCACAAATTGTAGGAGCAAGGCCAAGCCGGGCCATAAGGGTTCAGCAACTAAACAGTGCTTAGGGTGAGGCCATTTGCTAGTGGTGGGATCCCGTGCGTGCGCAGGATCCTAGGTTACCTCGCTCCTAATCAAAAAGGACACAGAGGGCTGCTCCTGACCCACTGGGACAAATAGCAGGTGAGAGAGGTGAGCGATAAGAGCACTCAGCGGGGCATGATGGCTCATGCCTGTGATCCTAGCTACTCAAGGCAAGAGGATCCCAAGTTCAAGGCCAACCTGGACCTGTCTTAAAAAAAAAACAAAAAAAACAGCAAAAAAGGTGCACATTTTTAAACAGTTGATCGAGGTAGCACACTTGGGCAGCATTTAGAAGCGAGCAGCTCCTGCAGGCGGAGCCCTTCCTAACACTCTTTCCTTGCTGAAGGTGCCCCTTGTCCCACTGTGTGTGACCTTTGAAATGCTGCTTGACCTCCCTGTGCCTTGGTTCCCTTATCTATGCCATGAGATTGTTGGACTTGGGTCCTTTGGCTGCTGCATTGGTTTAGCGGTAAGGCCTTGGACCGGACTGGACTGCAGAGGCTGGAAAGCAGTCCTAGGCTTCTTCGGTGTCTGCTAATGTGTTCGCTGTCTGTGAAACGAGCTGTTTCGTGTTGCAGTCATCTGAGAAAAAGCTCAAGGAGCTGAGGCAGGAGCTTGCTGTAAATCTGAGGCCATCCCAGGCCATATGGTAGAGCCTTTCTCAATCGATTGATCCATCAATAGAAAGAAAAAAATTGAAATGCAATGATTCCTGGAAAAGGTACATGATGATTCAGTCTTACTCAGATCAAATGACTGACAGCAAAGGGCAACAGGAACAGAACAGAGAGAGTAGAGGCTGCAGCTCTAGGGAGAGCAGAGGATGGGGCCGCGGCTCGCTCTCAGGACAAGCCTGCTTTGCTTTGGTTTCCTCAGTGTGACGGCCCAGTGCAGGTTGGCTGGAAATTGGGCTCCCCTCTGCCCAGCCCTTACGAAGGTCTACAGATCTTTTTCCCCTCAAGATTTCTACTGTCCCCAGTTCAGTGACCAGGCCAAAACCAACAACACCCAGTGTTTACGGCGAGCAAAAAGATAGGCTTATCCCATGGCTTGGGAAGCAGCACAGTGTCAACTAGGGACAGAAAGGATGGATACAGTGGCACACATCTGTGATCACAGTGACCAGGAGGCTGGGGCAGGGGGACTACTGAGAGTTCAAGGCCAGCAAGCAGACTCTGTTCAGAAACTCAACCAAACAACACACGGATGACAGAGAGACAGAGGCCCATTAAGGCCCACAGTGCTCGCCCTCTTTCTACTATACTACTAGACAACAGGTGACCCTTGGAATCCCCAAGCTTAGCTCAGGCCCGGCATAGTGCACAGGTGGAAACAGTGACGGCTCGTCCATGAAAGAAGGGTGGCTAGGAGGCGGACACAAGGGAAGGCTCCTCAAGCCTGAGATGGCTGGGAGGTCCCGAGAGGAACCTGTGCTGGCCCTTCAAGGCTGAGTCCTCAGGAGCAGACCTGGCTGGGAGAGGTTCAGGACCACTACGGAGGGGAAGGAGGAAAGAGGTGGAAATGGCACAGTGATGTGGATGCCGGGAAGGCCTCGGGCCAGGGCCAGGCCCAGGGAACAGCTCTGCAGGGCCAGGCCCTGAGCACAGGCCTGGCCCCAGCAGCAGCTGCGGGTGGAAGGGGAACACGAGAGGTAGAGCACCGGCAACAGCGCACAGCTGTGAGTCCCCTCCTTGCTGTGGAGTGAAGGGCCCCAGGGAGACAGTGGAGGGGCTGAGCGCAGAGCCAGTGCGCTCAGAGGTGAGTGCTGGGTCCCTCGCAGCAGTGGTGTCCTTGGACTTGGGCCAGGATCTAATGGCACTGTCAGTGTGGAGGAGGAGGAGGAGGAGGGGTGGGAGGAGGAAGAAGAGAAGAAGGAGGAGAGGTGGAAGGAAGAGGAGGGCAGGAGGAGGAGTGGGGGAAGGAACAGGAGGAGAAGGAGGAAGAGGAAGAGGACGAAGAGGAGTGGCCATCCGTGCTGGTTCCCTACCTGCATGCCATCAAAACCACATGGATGGCTGCTGAAATACAAACTCCTGGATTCCATTTTAAGGTATTTTTATTACTGGAGAGGCTGGGGAAAAACCCCAAGAAAACTGCTTCCTTACAAGTGCTAAAGTTATGTTGCAGCTCTCAGGCCGCTCTGGGAATTAGCGGCCAAAAGCAGGGAAAGTTGCTCACTGTACCATAAATGAGCGCCAGCAGCAGGGAGGGAGGAAGATGGGGGCTTGGGGCACAGACTGGATCCCCGGGAGCTGCTGGGTACAGATTCCCCTCACTGGCTCCATCACCTGCGCCAGTCACCAGTCACGGCGTCTCCTGCCCCTCGTCCGTCAAAGGAGATCGGCCGTCACGGCCCTGACTTCCTGGGGCTTGCCGGCGCTCTGTGTCGCTGTGTATGCAAAATCCATAGCTGTGCTAGCAGCTGCTGTACATGTCTGCTGCTGTATGTGGTTGTGTCATTATCAGCAGACAAACTGTCTTACAATTATATGGTTTCAAATTCCATGTATTGCTCCAAGTCACTACTGGCTGGAGCTTTAGAATAGCTGGAAGCGTCGAAGAACCTCCGTGGTGTTTCATGGTGGTTTTTACGAGGTAATGTCACACTAGGCACAGGGGTACGTGTTTGTAATCCCTGCTCTCTAAAGCATGAGGACCACGAGCTCAAGGCCAGGAGGACACCTTAGCAAGAGCTTACCTCAAAATAAAATCTAAAAAGGGCTGAAGTGTGGATCGGTCACAGAGCGCTTGTCTAGAGGTACCGATCCCCAGGTCTGCCGCCAGAGGAGACACAGTCACAGCGTAGCTGTCACGCTCTTCTCCATCCTTGCGCATCCTGCTTTGCTCTCCTGGAATTTTTTATGATGAGTGAATACTACATTTGTGATTAAAAATAAATTTTCTTTTTTCTTTTTTTTTTTTTTTTTTTTTTTGTCTTTTTTTGAGACAGGGTCTCACTGTGCAGTTCAGGCTGGCCTTAAGCTCACTTTGTAGCTCAGGCTGGTCTCGAACTCACAACAATCCTCCTGCCTCAGCCTCCCGAGTGCTGGGATTACAGGCATGCTCTTTTTTGAAACAATATGTGGGGAAAAAAAGTCAGCAGATAGCCACAGTGTGACTAAGGGGAAAAAAAAAAAAAAGAAAAGAAACAATATGTGGTGGCCGGCCAGATAGCTCAGCAGATTAAAGCACCTGCTTAGGCAGGCACAGGAACAGGGTTCGATCCCAGAGTGCCCGTGCCAGCCCCACCCCCAGGGTCCCCTGAGACAGCGACTGAGACTGGGCGTGGTGGACTGCATCTGTAATCCCAGCGCTTGGGAGGCTGAAAACAAGAGGATCACTATGAATCCAGTCTACGTAGTGAAACCCTGTAGACCCTGTACTAAATACATAAAAAATAAATACACAAAAATTTAAAAAATAATGTGTGAAGATTTTAAAGCTTCCTTTGAGGCAACAGGGTGCTAGTTCTACCAAAAGAAAAACTAGCTCAAATTTATGTAGCACTAATAAATTACAGTAGCTAGACTGAAAACAAAGAAGAAAGAAAACAAAGCCGGTCCTCAGCCTACGCTGGTCAGAGAACAGAACCGCCGTGGAGAGGCGACTGGAGCAGACAACCTGCCAGTCCCTTCCGCGCAAGTGTTGGCTTATGTGGGTGGAGAAATAAAACCGTGTCGTTGATTTGGGAAGCATGGACAGCTTCATCCTGGCTAGAAGCAATGACCCAAGGTAAATGAGTTCTTCCGCTGCCTTTTATGAGCCCATTAGCGGCAGGGCCCTGCCTGTGCAATCATGAGGCTGCCGTCGGGCGGACGCCGTCAGGTCCAGGTGTCGGATGGTCCCCACGCCCCAGCCCGGAGGCTCGAGAGCACAGATGTGTGGTCACCTCCCCAGGGCGGGGGCTGCAGACCTAAAGAAAGAACAAATGATTGACCACAGTAGCAAGGAAAAGGGCGGGAACGTGGGGAGAAGTTCGGTTGCAACAAAGAGACCAGAGAGGGAAAGGACAGCACAGAGGAACAGACCTTGCCCCCGTCTTCTTGGTTTTTGGCTTTGGCTTGCTTTGTAGTACTGCGGCTGAACCCGAGGTGCTCTTCTACACTGAGCCACACACTCTAAGCATTACTATTTTTTATTTTGAGACAAGGTCTCTCTAAATTCCTCGGGCTGGGCTTGATTTGCGATCCTCCTGCCTCAGCCTCCAGGTAGCTGGGATTACTGGCATTTTCCACTACACTTAACACATCTCCATGTGAATATGGACCGGCTGATGGGGAAGAGACGGCCTGCTCAGCAGTCTCTTGAGTTGGGCTTTCCTAGAAACAGATCCTATCACCTTGGCATCCACCGCTGTAGCAATTACAGCGGCCTCCACGCGCTGAGAGCCTCCTCAGAGTTCTCTGCTAAAATGAACTCATCTGATCAGGCTTCGCAGGGGACGGAAGCTGTGGGAGGAAACGCTGTGGCCAGCATAGGCTGCTGTGTCACGACGCAGAGAGGGAGGTGCAGAGAGGACCGAGGCAGAGGAGCGGAGAGGGGGAGAGGCGAGGCCGGGCTCCTAGCGCAGAGCACCGGCTTCCTGTAGATCTACGCTGCTCTCTAGCACTGGCTTGAGGGCCTTCAACCTGCAGCCAGGACACTAACTGAACAAGGAGCAGGTTCTGACTCAGCCTCCGGACAGAGGACCACCTGTCTTTCTGTCAGTCTGTCCGCTTCCTGGTGGCAGTTTGAGGGTAACACATCCCACAAGGCGCTGTGGGAAGCAGCCTGCTCTGCTTCACTGAGGTGGGTCCTGCCCTCACGGGGGCCCCGGTCCTGGACTCGGCTTAGGTTCGGCCGCTGCACAGTGCCACCTGCTCCTGAGAGCGACGGCCCTGTCCTTCAGGGTCACTGTTTCCTCCGCCTTCATAACTCCCCCGCAGAAGCAGCTCCTCTAGCAGCTGGGGCTCGTGAGATTCAGCTGCAGCCCCGGCCCCCTCCCTACCCGTGCCTGCCACCCCCGTGTCCCTCCTCTTGGCCTCTTCCCCAGGCTCTCTGCATGGCCAGCATTACCATGAACCTTGGCCCCACGGCTGTGACGGTCCTGATGGCACCTTCTGCTTGTGTGTGTAACTGCCTGTGTCTCGCTGTAGCTAGGAGCCCCTGGAGGGCATGGTCTGCATCCTGTTTGTTTTTGTGTCTCTGTCCCTACCCAGCCCGGGCTGACCTTGAACTCACAGCGGTCCTTCTGCCTCCGCCTCCTGAGTGCTGGGGTTACAGGCTGGCCAGCTGGTAATGAATAAAATGTCTATGGCATAAATGATTGAATGACTCAATCAATTATTAGACCAACTCTTTTTCTTTCCCACTTTTAGTCGCCACCCTTATATTTCGACATATAAATGTGCTGTTTTTCTTCACTGATGTTTCCTTTAGGATGATTTTTGTCTCCCTGTTTTTGCAATTTCCACCTGGAAAGACCATACAACTAACCCCCCTCTGCCCTCTCCCTCCATAGCAAGCTCAGGCTGTAGTACAAGTGATGTCCACTCACGGGCTTGCATGTTGGTGTATGTATTCGTTTTACAGAGCTCAAAATATACTAGCTCTGTGCTTACTCTTTGGCAGAGAGTTTCTCAGATGGTGATTTCTTTCCTGGCTGCCCTTGTAGCAGGCCACCTCTCAACAGTGGACATAGTTCTGCACAAGGCTGTAGATTCCACATGAGGGACCTTCGGCTTTGGCAACCCAGATAGGAGTCACCAAGTATAGACATCTGTGTATTTGTCCCACTTGAATTTAGGAAAATCTATCACATCCTACCCTGCGCTCCCTGATTTGCCAAAGCAAAACAGGCCCGAAGGGAGGTGGCTGCTGGGAGGTTGCAAGCACCCCCACCTATGCGGCAGCAGGTGCCACCCCTGGGATACCCACCCTATCCCTGCACCCCACTGGGGTGGTCCTTGGGCTGCATTTCCTTCCTGCTCTAAGGCAGAAGGAGAGGCCATGAGGCAAGATGAAGAGGAGATGGAGCAGAAGACAGAGGAGAGGCCGAGATGACTGAGGGGCTCTGTGGGTTACACAGGGTCTCATCACCTCACAGCATTCAGGAGGCCTTGGTGGTACCCTCCATGTTGCCAGGCAACCATGGGTGCTGCTTTTCTGCAGCCGCCTTTGCTCTCAAGTCTCTGGGCTCTACGGGTGGCAGCAGCTCCCTCTGCCACCCTGGACCGAATCTTGGATTGAGCCAGGACCATCCCTGGAGGAGAGTAAATATGCTGACAGGGAGTTCACGCAAGGGCAGATGACATTTAAGTGCCAGGTGCTGTGTGCCAGGCCTGCCTGCACACCTCCCTTCCTGCCTCCTTTCTTTCCTTCTGTCTTCCCTTCCTTTTTCTTTCTTTCTTTGCTTTTTCCTTCCTTCTTCCCTTTTCTATCTTTCTTACTAAAAATTGCATAAGCATGCAATGTTAAATTATGCAATATAAAATTATGCAATACAAAATAGCATACACATTCAATTTCATATATCTTAAATTCATACCTAAATTCACACAATTAATTTCCTTCTCCATACCTATCTTGCTAGAGACTAAGGTCTCATTTCTGCTAGCTCAGCAAGGTGTGTAGAAATTGTTGGAAAATTAGACTTAAAAAAAAAAAAGCAAATCCAGTCACTTGCAATAACTTGGATAAAACTGGGAGACATTATGCTATAAAATAAGCCAGACATCAGGACAAATATCGCATGATGTCACTTATGTGTGGGATCTAAAAAAAAAAATCAAAGCCACAGAACCAGAGAATAAGTGTTGGTTACCACATGGTAGAAATGGAGACCCAACACGGCCCGCCCAGTAAGTGAGAACTCTAGGCCCGCCGTGCTAGAAAGACCTTTCCCAGCATTCTCTGCTCCTGCCCCACGACCCCACACCCAGCACAGCCTGCCCTGTGAGTAAGAATATCCACCACCCTTTTGGGAGCCCTGCAGACCCTCCAAAGCCCAGGCCCGGTGAGTGTCTGAGAGAGCTTCTGTGCTCTTCTGGCCCACCCAATACCCCTCCACACCCAGCTCAGGCCTGGAATACAGGCCTGGGGAGAAACTCTGTGGCTGAAGTCCTTGCACTAAGACTAGGGTCAAAACCATGCAGCTAATTCAGAAGCAGATCATCTTGTCAAAGGGGCACAACAGGCTCACCTCCAAGGACAGCAACAGGAAGGAGGTGAGCACAGAAGCCAGACCCAAGCCAGGCACAACTGCATGAACTAGAACTTGGTGTAACAATACCTGAATTTCATAAAGTATTAAGGTTAGAACTGCACCAAAACTCTACACCAAAAGTCAGAGGTCAGAGCTATAAGTCATGATAAAAACAAGGAGCCAAATGCAGTCTCAGGCCTTGAGCCCACCAATGGTAAGTGCAGAGGACACTAACGCAGCCAAAAATGAACAAATTAACAGAGTTGGAAGCAAGGAAACAACAGCAGAAAGATACAGAGGAATTCAGACCAGAATTAATGCCTGAAATAAAAAAAAGAAATTTTTGAATACATAGCATCTGAAGTAATGAATCAAATCCAGAAACATATGGGGGAAACCCAATGCCCAGCCAGAACAAGCACAGAGAACACTATTCCAGCTGAAACATATGAATTAACAGTGTTGCAGGCAAAGAAACAACAGCAGAAAGGTAAAGAGGAACTCAGAGCAGAAATAATTTCTGAAATAAAAAAAGAAATCTTTGAAATCATAGCATCTGAAGTAGAGAATGAATTCCAGAAATATATGGAGGAAACCCAATTTGGAAAAAACTCTGCAGTTAAAGAATTAAGAGCTACCTCTAACAAAGACATTGACAAAAAAAAAAAAAATAGAGGAGATTAAAAATATGACAGATTCCTTGGATGAGCAATACCGGAAAGAAATCAATTGAATGAAGCAGGGTCCAAGAGATATAAAAGAACTTAAAAACTCAATCACAAGTCTACAAAACCGTTTGAGTGAAAGAGAAAACAGAGTCTCAGATCTTGAAGATGCTGGTGCAGCTAGTGAAAAGGTGAGAAAGGATCTCTTAAAAACAACTAGGATGCAGGAATAAAATAATCCATCACCTGCAAGATGATGCCAAGATGAACAATGTGAGACTAATAGGCATCAATGAGAAAGAAGGAGTCAGCACAAATGATATAAAAAGAGTATGAGCAGAAGTAATGGTAGAAAACTTCCCAAGTAAGAGGAAACAATCTCACATTCAGGTAACTGAAGCATACAGAACTCCAAATAACTTCAACCCAACTAAAAACATACTGAGACATTTACTAGTCAAGATCCCAGAAATTCAACACAAGAATACTATACTGAAAGCTGCTAGAGAAAAGAAGCAGATCACATTCAAAGGAAAACCCATCAGAATTATGGCCGACTTCTCTTCACAAACCATGAAGGTAAGGAGAGCATGGAGCAGAGTTCTTCAAGTCCTCTATGAAAACAAATTCCAGCCCAGACTGCTATACCCTGCAAAACTCTCTTTCAAGTTTGATGGAGAAGTGAAGTACTTCCTTGACAAAGAACAACTAAAGAATTTCATGACGACATGGTAGAAATGGATAGGTGTTGATCAAGGGGTGCTAACTCGGAGTCCCAGGCCGCACGGGTTCTAGACATTCACACAGCATGCCCTGCTGCTATTAACAGAGTACACCTGAGGTCTGCTAAGAACGTAGAGCTCAGGTGTTCTCACCATGACTCCACACACGGAAGAAAGCATGTGAGGGGGTAAGGGATTAATTAGTCCAGCTCTGTGTGTACGTTAGATATTGGGCGCCTTGAATGTATTCAGTTACGACCTGTCAGTTGTACTTCAATTGACAGATGACAGATCTCTCCAAAGGAAAAGCAGTTCGAAGAAATGAAGGTCAAATTTCCAGTTCACATTGAACCAATGGATAATGAACATAGCTAGTCCAGAAAGTTGCAAAATAAAAATAAATCTATTGCCTTAATCATTCAAAAAAGTTGCAAAACTGCATGACTTTTTAAATAAATAACATCTGGGGCCGGGGAGATGGCTCAGTGGAATAAGTGCTTCCCTGGCAAGCACAAGGGCCTGAGTTCAATCCCCGGTTCTGCCAAAAAAAAAAAAAAGAAGTTAAATAAATAACATCTATGACAGCAGCCCTGGCTCTCCTTTCTGGTCTATATAGCAATGACGCTTTGCTAGGAGACCTGACTCTTGTTCTGTTCTCAGAGGGGCAAAGTAACTGGAAATCTTGAGATTAAAACAGCAAGGTGAGGGCCGGGGAGATGGCTCAGTGGAATAAGCGCTTCCCTGGCAAGCACAAGGGCCTGAGTTCAATCCCTGGTTCCGCAAAAAAAAAAAAAAAAAAAAAGCAAGGTGAGGGCCCGGGATATAGCTCAGTGGCATAAATGCTGCCTGGCAAATGCAAGTTCCTGAGTTCAATCCCTGGTACTGAAAAAAAAAAAAAAAAGGTGAGGTGATAGAGCTCTAACTATCCACTAAAATCTGTTCTTTTCATCCCAGGCCCATCTCCCAGACCTCCTTGCAGTTCAGTGTGGCCAAATGGCACTACATACCCTCCAAGGAAATGTGAACATCAGTGCTATGAGTCCTTGCTAGGCCTTTATTTTAGTACCTGGATGTGTCTCCTCCCCACACACTGGGACTCACACATAGCATAGATGCAGCTTTGACTTTGAAGATTTCAAGGCCTGCAGGACCAAGCAGCAACAAGATGGAAAGAATTTTTTTTTTTTTTTTTTGCAGAACCGGGGATTGAACTCAGGCCCTTGCGCTTGCCAGGGAAGCGCTTATTCCACTGAGCCATCTCCCCAGCCCCTTTGGAAAGAATTTGAAGGCTTGGACGATCAGATGGAGTAGAGCACCCGGTGCCAGGAATGTCACCCTACCCCTTCCCAGGAGAAAGAACCAAGTGTCTACCTTCCTTAAGGTATGAATTATTGATAGGTGTCACCTTTAGTAAGGTGGCATAAGTCACCGTAGCTAACAGAGAGACTGATTTGGAAATGGTATTGCTGTTCTGAGGACCTGAATTGTGTGGCCTTGCTCAGCAGCTGGGAGATAAGGGAACTGATACCAAGGCTCGGAAGCTGCTGTCCTCTACGAGGAGGTGGCCAGCGTTTGGCAAGGGAGTCATCTGTAATCACCAGAGCCCAGCCCACTCATCTAGGCAGCCCTTGGCTCTGGGAAGCCGTTGCACAAAACCACATTGTGCAAGCTGCTCCTTCTAGCTCTTCCAGCAAAGTGTTACGGGAAGGAGCGCGGGTGCGAGTGGCCAGATGGCAGTGTGCAGAAAATGGACAAATGCAGATCTTTTTAGATTCAGAAGTCAGTTTCTTGCATATGCAAAACACAAAGGGGTCAACTGGAGTTGCTCCAAGCATTTTCTGAAGGCCCATCTTAATTTCTCAGCCAAGCAGGGAGCCAGGCTTGAGGCAAAGGTAAGAGTAAGGACCTAGGGATTGGCACTGAGGCCTCTCGTTCCACCCAGACTCCAGGCAGTCACTAAGTGTGAGATCCACTCTCAGGAAACAGAATAAAGTGGCTGCAAGAACCCTGTCTAGGGTTCTTGGAGCAGAGAATGGTCATGGAACTGACTGTAGTCTTCTGTTTCCCAGGGGATTAAAATGCCAAAGAAAAAAATGTTTCTGCCTTAAAGCAAACTGCTGGCCCTCACATCCCTGTTGCCTGGATACAGGCGGTGAGGTCTGTGCAGGTCTGAGAGGGCTTGATCCTGAGCTCACTGCAGATGCCCGAGAGAGAAGGATCCTGAGCCTGAGCAAAGCCAGTGGCGTGAGGGATGATAGGCTCTTCTGGGCTGCTTCCCACTTTCTGCCCACTTGAGCTCCTCCATCCTCACTTGTAGAAATCGATCATGCATTTTCAGGAGTATATTAGAATCTCGGGCCAGCCAAATAGCTCAGTGGATTAAAGCACCTGCAAACATGTACAGGTGCCTGGGGTTCAATCCCCGGGCATGCTGTGCTGGCCCCACCCCTCGGACATGCTGAGATGCTTGGACTGGGCATGGTGATGCATGCCTGTAATCCTAGTTCTTGGGAAGCTATAAACAGGTGGGTCACTATGAGTCCTGTCTAGTAGTGAGACCCTGAACACCCTGTAGACCCTTCCCTAAAATACAAAAAAAAAAAAAGAATCTCTTGATACATGGCCCTACCAGCCGACAGGGGTCTAGGTTGTGCCTAGGTTGTCATGGAGGCGGGGTGGGTACCCCGCTAGGTGTGCTCTTCTCTGTGTCTCTCAGTGCCCAGGAGCATAGATTCCTCTGGGATACATTCCTAGGAGAACAGTTGTGAGTCATTGGGGACTTTACTCAAAATACCAAACTCAAAGTAGTTGTACCAGTTTTACTTCTCACGATGTCTCCTCTCCTGTGCTCCTTTTGTTTCATCGCTGGCTCTGCATTTACCTTCAGGTGGCATTTTGCCAACTTTGTGGATCTTTACCAGTCTGATCTTTTGGTGAACAAAGCACTGCATGTTGGCACAGTTGAATGTATCTACCTTGTTATCCCACAGTCTTCATCTCTTTCTATCTATGGTTCACTTTCAAATAATTTCTGAACGTTGACCTGATTGGTTGGCTGGGAAAAGTATGCTGTGATGTGGTCAAGTGGTTCTCCCACGTCAGGTCATCGTCTAGGACCTAGGCTCGTGGTGGCAAATAGACGGCACATTGGCCACGTTGCGCTCTTTATACCTTGCATGTTCTAAAAGGTTCCCCATGGCTGGCCTTGGCTGTCCACTGATGTCTGCCATTAAGGCCAGTGTCAAGCTCTCACCCTGTTAGCTGTATAAGATAGGGGACACTGTTGAAAACAGTAGATAGGGAAAGCAGGAAGAGATCAGACGCAGCACACGGTATCCAGGCCAAGAAATATTACTCTTGGATACATAAAATATGGACTAGATACACAACGGAATTTACTCTAAGTTCTTTAAAAAGAAGACAGTTTTGTAACTTGCAACAATATAGATGAAACTGGAGAACACTGTGTTAAAGTGACAAGCTGAGACACAGAAAGACAAATGCTGCATTGTTATGGGTTAACTAGGAAGTGTCCATCAAGTGCTTTGTCACTGTGTATTCTCTGTTTTGTTTTTTTGCAGAACCAGGGATCGAACTCAGGCCTTGCACTTGTCAGGGAAGTGCTTATTCTATTGAGCCATCTCCCCAGCCCCCAAGTGCTTTGTCACTGTGGTGGATATTAACACATGCTCTCACTTGTAAATGGAGGCGGACACTCATGGAAGCCGAGGGCAAATGGTGGTTCTCAGAGGCCAGGGGTAGAAGCAGACTGAGGAGATGTTAGATAAAGGACACACAGTTTATTCATTTATTATTTTGGGGAGAGAGGATACTGGGGATTGAACTCAGGACCTTGTGCTTTCCAGGCAGGCACTTATGCCACTGAGCTATATCCCCAGCCCCCAATGGACACACATTGCAATGAAAAGGAGGACTAGATCCGTTGCCCCTGATGAGACTATAGCTAATAATTATGCACGATGCACTTGAGGACTGCAATCAAAAGCAGAAGAAATTGTGTTTGCTCCAATAATTCTGTCAATGTGTATCCCAAAATGAAGAGAATAATCAACAGGAAATTTCTTGGAATTGAGTAACTCTGGGACTTTACAACTGCAGCATTTGGTGATTGAATACTTAATAACACTAAATCACACTAAAATATGAGTTGTAGACAGCTCATTGTTTAGATTAGGGTGATTTCAAATTGATCACCAGGAAATAGTAAGTTTAAAACTTTGAAAGTCTGTCAAAATATTAACTACGATTGTAATCTAAAGGGTGGAAGTCCAAAGCGTAGAGAAAAGAAAGCCAGAGAATTGTGATTTGCCAGTATTCATGAAGGAATTTCCGAGAGCAAGCTGGACTGGAGAGACACAGACATTGCTGCCCCGTCAGGAGGTTCTATTCCCATTTCTGAAAACAAGAGCCTACTCCTGCTAGGAGCCTCCAGCTCAGATGAAAAGGGAGCAGATGGGAACTTGTGTGGGGAAGGTTGTGAAGTGGCGAAGCGTCAGGGTATCTGCAGGGAAGAGCAGAGAGCCAGAGAAGAGCTACCAGAAGCACAAGCTCACCCACCCAACAGGCACACACTGAGGGCCTGCTGAGCAACACATCTGCAGCAGGATCCCTGTATCACTTACAACTCTTCGTGTCGCAAGTTAGAGAGCTGGGCTCCAACTCGCTAAGAAATCCTTTGGGCTCACATATATGGAAGTTCAAACGTAGGCCTGCCTTCAGGGTTGCAGCAGTTCCGTGGCTCCGAGGGCATCTTCCCTCCGTCCTGGTCTCATCCCCAAGCTGCCTTCCCTCTTGGAGTCAAAGCAGTTCCCGCAGCCACCAGGGCATACACAAGAGCTCTGATGGAGTTCATTTTCAAAAGCAATGACTCTCTTTCCCAGGGTCACCAAGGGAAGATTGCCTTGGTTTTTCTTGGTCCAAACTGGAGGCTGTAGTCCCCGTTCTGGAGACTGGCCCCACTGTGGTGTATGCAGCGCAGCCTTTAAAAGCAGGACTTAGTGGAAGGAGGTGAGGGCACTGGGAACATCGTTCCAGGAGGGGTTCATGTATTTTGCATAGCGCTCTCCTGTGAGAGTTGGCTGTTCCAGTAAAAAACAAACAGGGCAGCACTCCTCACACTCCAGTCTCCCCTGCCTGTCTCCCCACTTTCATTCCTGCCTCCCCACATTTCATTCTCACAGGAGTGCTGCCATCAAGATATCTCCCACGTTGTGTGTAGCCAGAGGAACCCCTGCTGGGCCCAAGCAGAAGCTGGTCTTACACTCTTAGATTCCAGAATTACGAGCTGAGTAAACCTCTTTTCTTTATACATTACCCACCCTCAGATATTTGCTTACAGCCCAGACATGGACTAATATACTGGAGAAAATCTGGGGACAGGACTAGAGAGGGAGTATAGGAAGCCATTAGCATGAGAGAAATGAACAACCATTTATTAAATGCCACATTATTCCAGACATTTTATTCATATCATTCCTTTTTCTTTCTTTCTTTTTTTTTTTTTTTTTTTTTTTTGTGGTACTCAGGATCCTGTGCTTGCCAGGCAAGTGCTTATTCTACTGAGCTATCTCCCTGGCCCCTCACATCATTCCTTTTAGCTCTCACAACCCAGGATAGATACTCCTATCTCAAATTTATGAAAAAGAAAACAGTAACTATGAAGGCCACCCAGCTAGCCAATGGTAGAGCGTAGAATGCCCTTCTCAGAATTTCTCAGGATCCACTGGTGTTTATATTGATAATCCCATGGAAAGGGAAATGTTATTGGACTTCCAATAAGTAATTCTTTTTTTTCTTTTTTTCTTTTTCTTTTTTTTTTTTTTTTTTTTAGAATTGAGGATTGAACTCAGGCCCTTGCACTTGCCAGGGAAGTGCTTATTCCACTGAGCCATCTCCCTGGCCCCTTCAATAAGTTATTCTAATCTACCACTTCCGGTACAATCCATGGAGAGAAGAAAGGCACTAAGGCATATTTGTAGCTGAAGGGAGCCCAGTGGGTCCTAAGTCCAGTTAGAACCATAGCTAACCAAAGCAAAGGCCTTGACCCAGGGCCGAACCCAGGTTTTATTAATTTGTGAAGAGGGGCGTGGCTGGGAGCTGTGACTGTGAGGATGTCAGGAAGAAGGTGAGTGCTGTGAGCTGGCTAAGTAAAGGGTTAATAGCACCGCTGCAGTGCCCAGAGGAAGAGAGAGGTCTGCAGAAAGAGCAATCTGTCTGCAATGCACTGAGTAAGCATCTTGCGTTCAGGGCTCAGTGCTTTGGCTCTGATGTGTAACCGTCACACCCTGAGATGTCATGGCCTCTTTCTTGAGGCTCAGTCCCAGCCAACAGCCCAGTATCACTGGGCCGAGCTCTTGAACACTAGCTGGGAGCTTTAGGCAGGCATCAGTGACCTGGAGTCGCTGACATTGCTTTAAAAACTGCACTTCAGCACCTGGGCTAGACCCATTTGCATTGTTTGGAGTCAGCTGAGGAGATAAAGAAATATCCAAGCCAGCTCTGTACATATCAGTACACGGAGGTAGAGCCAGGTTTAGCCAAGATGGAGTCAAATGCTCTTCTCTCCAGGAGAGCTGTCCCAGTGGTCCTCCATAGGGGAGTAGCACTCAAACTCTGATCTCTCAAGTCTGAGTTGTAGATCTAGGGACACAGAGGAGGTTATTCAAAAGTAGAAGAAGGGGCTGGGGAGATAGCTCAGTAGAATAAGCACTTGACTGACAAGCACAAGGTCCTGAAACAAAAAATCAAATAAACATTAGATTTCAAAAGCAGAAGAAAATGTGTTTCCAGTCTTTGTCTTCAAAATACAGCAATCCTCAATTTATGTGAATGCTTTTTTATTAATATATTCACCCAAAATTATCCTGTTATGTATGGTTCTTTTTCCCCCCTATATCATCTGGATTCTTTTGGCCAGAAGTACCCAGAAGCACTAACTCAGGGGGTCAAAGCAAGAAGGAAAACCTCATGACATAAGAAGTCAAAAGCTGGGCAGCCCCAAGATTGACTGTCCTGGTGTCACCTGGTAGCTGGTTCTTCTCACTCTTCTGTGTCTTCTTTCTGTACCTTCTGCGTGTTGCTTAGGCCTGTGAGATGACTCCCAGATAGACAGGCAGCTGCTGGAGCTCAAGTCAAAGCACTGAGAGCTGACCATGCCCACAGGGGCAGTTATGTTATCTCTGAGGCGCTGCTCTCTCTTTTTTTTTTAATTCATGAAGAAACCTTCCCCAAAACTTCTCGGAAGATCTGCTCTCACATCTTGCTTCCCAGAATGGTGTACTTGACTTCCAGTCAGCCACTAGCAGAGGGAAGAGAATTGCCTACTTGGCTTAGTGCATGATCTCATGGAAGATGGTGGATTAACAACACGACAAACTCAAGTTCCCCTAGAAAAGGAAAAAGCAGTGGGCTGGTGATGGGGGCGAGGTAGGTAGGAGGAGAAGAAATGACAGCCATGGTGACAGGAACACTGGACAGGCCATCACTGTGCTATATTCTAATCTACCTCATGCACTGATAGTTTCCTAAGAAGGCAAAAAAAAAAAAAAAAAAATTGATTAGGGGAAGATTTTATACTGCTTACATTTAGAACACAAGCATGCAGAATCGCAGCGTCCCTATAATGCTGAAAGTTCATAGGGAAGTTAGTTAAGGGGAAAAATGAATAGGTTCCTGGGGGAAGGAGGTCGTTAGGGTTTGTGTCTAGCTGTCCCCCCAAAGCTTCAGGCTGTCCTGGGGCGGCTTCTGCAGTTTACGATGGATTATTGCGGGTATGGGTGCTGCACCCACCCTGGGGCAGGCAACCTGCATTACAGTGTGAGGAGGGGAGAGAGGCTGGCTAGAAGCAGCAGCTGCCCACGCTCTGCTCTTTGCTGCCCCCATGAACGGCTGCCCTCTGCCATGTGCCACTCTGTCTTGGAACCAGCTGAGTACAGCCTGAAAACTCCAATAACTGTGAGCTAAATAAACTTTTCCTTCCTTCATCTGAGGTGTTCATTATTTTGTCCCAGCAACAAGAGAAGAGTAACTGAGGTAGAGGTGACAGTGGCAAAAGAAAGTTAGAAATACTAACTGGCACCAGTTTGCCTTGGCTGGGAAGTGAGGGTTTCTAGCAAAAGTGAGCTGGGCTGAAACGTTGGGCTGTGGAGTGCTCAAGGTGACACTTTAAGAACAGACGTTGTGAGCCGGGCATGGTGGCGCATGCCTGTAATCCCAGCACTCGGGAGGCTGAGGCAGGAGGATTGTTGTGAGTTCGAGACCGGCCTGAGCTACAAAGTGAGCTTAAGGCCAGCTTGAACTGCATAGTGAGACCCTGTCTCAAAAAGACAAAAAAAAGAACAGACGTTGACAGGAGTAGCAGAGGGATATCCATGGCGGCGATTGTCATAATAACACCCTGACAGTCCGCCTACACAGGATATCTTATCTCTTTCTGGTTCCAATCCATAAATATGGTAGCAGCTAATATTCATTAAATGTTTATATCTTTCATTCTGCTGAGCATTTGACAGATATAACTTGTTAAAAGTTTGCAAGTGAGAAGTCGCAATTATCTTTGTATGACATGAGGCACTGAAGCCCAGGCAGGTTGGATAGTTCTTGGAAGAAAATGTATGAAAGGGGACTGGGGGGGGGGGAATCGATGATCTAGTTTGAAAGTTTCAAATACTGGCAGTCTTTACCTTGTGCAGTTGACCAAAACTGAAAATAGCCATTTGAGTTGAAGCCATGATAACTGATTGGATAAGTTACAATTGTTTTGTGACCTTTCAAAAATTTTTTTTAATCAAAACACAAAACAGGGGCTGGCAAGATAGCTCAGCGGTCTAAAGCGCCTGCTTTGGCAAGCTTAGGCAAGCTCTCAGGGACCGTGGTTCAAGCCCCAGCACCACATGCAGCACCAGCCCCGCCCCCAGGGCAGGCTGACCTGACCCCCGCACACAAAAAAGAGTCCGAGATAAATACATAAAAAAAAAAAACATTAAAAAAAAAAAAAACCCAAAACATTCTTTTACTGCTGGTTGTAAATGTGTAGAGAAATGAAAATAATAGTAAAACCAATATTTACTTAGCACACTGTAATGCTGAACACTGGAAACGTTGAACATTTTAAATCTGTTAGCTTACAAAAGAAATGGATCAGGAGTCGTTGGAACGGTGCTTGCCTTCTTGTTGTTGAGTCCCCATAGGAGGCTCCGGGGCTTTTCTACCTCTTGGTGAGTCACCCCGCTCCTAGAGTTGGACAGACTGCTAGTGTTTTGGCCTTTGCGCCTCTGGTGTCATGCAGCATCACCTGGAACCCTTTCATCCCTCATGCGCAAACCTCTTTTCCCAATTCAGCCAATACGTTCCTTCTCTGCGATCCTCTGGCTGCACAGGCGCAGTCCTGAAAGGAGGCGCTGCATGGCCGTCTCCTGTTAGCATTTTTCATTTCTTCAGTGTCCTCTTTTTCCCCCTTTTTCTCCTTTCTTCCTTCCTTTCCTCTTCCCCTCTCTCTTCCCCTCCTCCTTCTGATCAACTCCCTTTCCCAATTATCCATTTTTATAACATCTCACATGGGTTTATGGGGAGGAGGTGGGTAAGAGACAACATAACATACTTGCTGTCTGTGCTTGAACTAAGCAACAGACGGGCAGTGACATGCCATCAACAAACAGGCTTTAGGACAAGTGACACAATTAACATGACAACTAACATGACAGGCATCTTATTGACTCTGGGCTCTGTGGGATGAGAACCTGAGCATAGCTTGTGCTTTGCACGATTATTTGCACTTAATACGCAGTGTGAACTCTGTCAAGGGTGGCGGGTTTTACGCTGCATAACTAATCCATAGTACCTGAAACCCATGCATATTGGAGCCATGCAAATCGAGAACCAGTTGAATATACAAGGTGGACCGATCAGTGTAACAAATTCCATGCACCCAATACCCAGCTTCAACCACTATCAACCTTTGACCAATCTTATTTCTGCAATTACTTCCACCCATTCTCACTTTCCTATATTATTTTAAATCAAATCTCTTGACATCTCATTGTTTCATGCATAACTATCTCCATTCTTGATTCAAAAATATGGATTTGAGCCCAACTGCATCAAATTACAGACTCCACTCATAACCTCACACTCTTCAGCTTCCTGGGGGACATTTTAGACACCAGCATAGCACACTGCCAGGTCATTTCCCCTTTGATCCTGACCATGACCCTGTGAAATATTATAGACATGTTTTATAGACAATAAAACTAGGCACGGAGAGGCAAGGCGACTTCCATGGCCACACAGTGAGTGAGGCACCGTGTCCGTCTTCAGTCAGGTCTCCTGACACCACGTGCTGTGCCTTTCTGTACATCACAGCTGCACAGAAGGGTCCTTTGTCATCGTGGGCTTTCTCCTGTGCTCATCATCCTGGACCAAGAAGAGCGTAGGGGTCCCTGCATCCCTTGCTTCACCTCCAGCCTTGCTGAAATATAATAGAAAAAAAAATAATAAAAGCTATGCGATAGTTAAGCTTAGTTGTCCACTTGATTGGCTTGGAAACAGCCAGGGGATTACTACAGCACTCATCCAGGTGTATCTAAGTGGGCCATGGAGGTAAAGCCCTGCAGTTTACCTCTGGCCCCAGTCCCTTCCTCTTTGGTGCTGTTCCTCTGCCCTGCTTTCCTACTGCCGTGAACTAAGCAGGTTGCTCTACCGCAGCCTTCCACCATGACAGCTTTTGCATGGGAACCGGGCAATCATGTACTGCGCCCTCTGAACCCATAAGCCAATAAAAACCTCTTCTCTTTTCAGTTTTGAGTGTCGGGAAGTTTATCCAAGTGGCAGGAAATCTGACTAATATAGACTTGGCACCAATCCTTGACTATTGTTGATTTCTCCCTATCCTGAGAGATACAGGTCCTGCTGGCATGCTGAAGAGGGTGCGAAAGTACCCTAGTCTATCAGCAACCCCCTCCACAGAAGGTGGCCTCTCTACCACTGACTCAAAGGACAGCTTTGGAGCAAGCTGCTGGATTGAAACCCACTGGGGTGAGCACATCTAAGACCTGGTCAGATGATTCTGCTGCTAGCTTAAACTCCACAGCTCCAGGCTACGGCTTCCTGGAGCTAAGCCTGGGAAGAGATCTTGCCTGGAGGGGATCCTATGTCTTGACAGCAGGGAGGAGAGAGGGGGCACCTCTGCCTCCCTTCTGCAGGTGCCTTGCTGAACATTACCACTGAGTCCACTGAGTTGTGCTATGCCCCGGCCTCCAAGTCCTCAAGCAGCAAGAAAACAGGCTCCAGGATGGCCTCTCTGAGGTCTCTCTATTCTCTTCTTAGCTCTCCCTGCAAATCTTCCTCCTATTCTAGAAGAAAAGCACATTTTTCTTTTGATCCTGGCAGGAGTCAAGGTGAAGAGTACCCTTGTCATCCCCATCAGGAACTTTGGCTAGGGTTTCCCAAGAGGCTTTAGTAGCACTGGATTACCTAAGGAAGGAGATATATACTCTCAAGCACTAGAATAGAGGGATTGGAGACTGTTCAAACAAGGAAGAAACGAGCGAGCCAGTTTACTGCTGATCAAGGTCCTAGGCCCCATATCTTTATAAAAGGCATCCCATCAACTGAAAAAGGCAGGCATATCGGAATGCCAGTGTAGCTCATGGTACAGTGCTGGCCTAGCACATGCCAGGACCTGGGTTCAGACACCAGTGCAAAAGAAAAATATAGTCACTATTTTGCCAGCCTAAATCCACCTTCCCCCTCAAATCTTTGTTTCTGGTCACAACCCTGACACATATACTTTCCTACACCACTCTTAGTGATTCCGGCAGGACTGCCAACCACCAAGCCCTCCTTCCCTCCCATGCAGCCGGGGCTGGCCAGTCAGAGACTCCTTTGGCTGTATGTGTAGAGGGTGCCGCCAAGCAGAAATTAAATAAAACTGAAAGCACTACCAGCAACCACTGATACCACTTGTATGAAGGAAGCTCATTTGTAGTAGGAGAAAAAGAGAGAAAGAAGCAGTATTGACTCTGTTCTTGTGTGATGGAGAGAAACAGAGAGAAAAAGAGAACCTATCTGTCCAAATTGACAACTTTGGCTTGGGTTAAATCATAACATAAACCAGCAATGCTTCTATGAATGTGTGTATGTGTGTGTGTGTGTGTGTGTGTGTGTGTGTGTGTGTGTGTATGTGTGTGTGTACACATGCACATATATAAGATGAACTTTCAATAGTTAGGAACTGAGAGAATCCCAACAGACCCCTTCAGCCTTTACAACAGTACTATGGACTAGTTGAAGCTCACAAAGCACCTTGTCCAAAAAGTCACACAGGCAGCCCTGGGGAGCCAGGGCTCAGATCACATCTCCCGGTCCCCCAGATCTGCAGCTGACACTCTGCCACACTAAAGCTGGTTCTGTGCCAAAGAAGCAAAATCTTCTAGGAAAGTTAGACCCTTATCCAACTGTAAGGCAAAACAGAACATAAAGCAACAACAGATATAAAATTCTGTGTGGCCACAGGGTGAAAGTGTTCAAGACCAGCTTGTGTGTCAAGGCAGCCCAGCACCAGAATGCGGGGTGCTCAAGGAAACTAAAGAAGCTGGTCTTCCAAGTCATTCCAGGCTTTCTGAGTACTGGCCATTTATTAACAAGCAATCAGAAGCTTTCACAACCTGAGCAGAAGTTGAATGCTGGCAACTGTTTGCAGAGCTCAGTGCTGTTTGCAAGTCTGTCACCCACATTTGCAGTTGCCCAGAAACCTTTGCTCCAAAGAGCCCCGCCTCACCTCCCCATCCCACCCCCATTTCTAAGCCCTGCTCCCTGGCTTGCTCTGTGGGCCTCCACTACTTCCTGCTACAGCCACAGAGCACCCACAGCTGAGTAGGAGTTGGGAAAAGGATGAATGTTTATTTCCCAAGCATCTTCCAAGAGAACGGAATGTGCACACGCCATTTGCAAGCTATCTGTAGGAGTGTGTGGCACATTCAGTTGTTTAATCCTAGTCTTAAAATGGGGTATTTGGGGCCAGGAAGATGGCCCCAAATAGAATAAGCACTTACCTGGCAAGCGCGAGGGTCTGAGTCCAATCCCTGGTTCAAAAAAAAAAAAAAAAAAAGAGGGTATTTAACTTTTCTTTTTCCTACTGTAGCCTCTGTTAAGTTGGACAAAATGATTCAAAGTCAGCCTTCTCTGTGCTTTCTCGTGTCCAAGTGGAAAAGTAAAGATGCCACTGCTACAGACCTGTGTGATGCATATCTGAGGAGATTATGTGCACATGTGCTTTAGCAATCATGACATAAGTGATTCATGATGAAGCTGCAATACATAATTACCTTGAGGTGTAATTACTGGAAAGCTAAAGGCCAAAGGTACAGTGGAAGGCGCTATGTGTCACCAGTTACTTCGAGGTTCAAGCAAGCCCCAACGACTTTCATAATGATGGAACTAATCGTAAATTATAATTAAAAGCAAGAATGGCAGCAGTCAGAGACCTTGACCCACACATGGCAGCACTGATGGAGGCCAGATGGTTGCTGCAGCAGCGTGGGGACAGCCAAGGCTCCACTGGTGCGCTGGGCCCGGCCATCTAGTTCCCAGAGATCAGACCTTCTGGTGGAATGCTACGGCACAGTCCCCAGCATTCGGTAGCTTGTTGGTTTTTATGAATCCCAAATTGGATTAACTTGGAACAATGCACTCAGCGAACTGACAGTAGTAGACACTCTCACGAAAATGAGGGGTGGGGATTGTAAGTAATTTATCCCAAAAGACTAAAGGGAAGGCTTGCCTGTGGGGCCCACTTCAAAGTGAGATTGGCATTGGGTAGAATTTAAGGAACGCTGACTGGCAGGCCCAGAATACAGCTAAACTTTATTTATTTACTTATTTATTTTTAGGGAAGGGTCTATAGAGTGTTCAGGGTCTCACTACTAGATGGGATTCATAGTAGTGATCTGCTTGTTTACAGCTGTCCAAGAGCTTGGATTACAGGTGCACACCACCATGCCCAGTCTCAATCCTTTCTCAATGTGCCCTGTGGGTGGGGCTGGCATGGCAGGCCTGGGATCGACCCTCAGCCCCTGCTTGCAGGGGCTTTAATCCACTGAGCTATTTGGCCTGCCCAGCTAAATTGCTATTCAT
This sequence comes from Ctenomys sociabilis, assembly GCA_004027165.1. Taxonomy (NCBI): domain Eukaryota; kingdom Metazoa; phylum Chordata; class Mammalia; order Rodentia; family Ctenomyidae; genus Ctenomys; species Ctenomys sociabilis. The sequence goes on along the minus strand of PVKA01001374.1, from coordinate 119,701 downwards.
GAGGGTTTTAGCACCAGAACACAAGACCTCAGACCTAGAGACATTTATTTAAACCCTCTGACTTTCTACAAGGACAGTTATACCATAAACCAACACCTCAGGTGAAAGCTGAGCATTCCATATTGACCCCCTAGTTAGTAGCACACAGGTAATGTGTCTTTTTAAATGAAATATCACTGTTTATTTTGTTTTCAATATTTATACATTATTTAAGTACCACAGCCCAGTACATCAACCTTTCAGAAAAGGCTTTCTTCTGGTCTGCTGGGAAAGCTGTCCACCCTCCTTAGCTGAGCACATGGTGAAGAACCCCTTAAGGAAATGGGTACAGCCAACCTAGATCTGCTGGGAGCTAGTCACCTACTGAAGGTGAAGCCTGTGCTTTTCCACACTGCTACTCAAGGTACTATCAGATCTCTGAGAGGCTGTGCGGATAAGTTTTTGAAGATTTCCCCTCTGACCCAGATAAGGAGAAAATGCTGCCATGTTTTCCACACCCCAAAGGGTGTGGAAAAGCACACGTGGAATTCCTGAACATAGTTCAGCTCCAGCACGTTGAGGTCATCCAGGAAGGCATTAAAGGGCATCCTATAGGTAATAATTCTTCTGCAACACAGGCGAATCAAATGTCTTCTTGGCTGGGCCCACTCAAAGAGACAGGTTTGGAATTTGTCTAGAGCCCCTCTCACATGGAGATCTGACATCATGTTCAGGAGCTGCGGTGGCCTGGTCGCTAGAGGGTCCTCCAGGCAGTGGAAGGCACATGTGTAGTCTGGTGCACAGGCATGGGCCATGGCTCTGGGCCTCGCACTCCAGAAGATGCTATGCTCGTCCCTCATATCTAGCACCTTCAGTTGCCTAGGGCTAATCTTCTGGGTCAGCAGCATATCCAGTGCATCCAGAACAAATTTAAGTGCCTGCACCCTTCTCTCCTCCATCTGGAATTTTTGCAGTTCAGCTTGTGGTTTCCACATCTCTAGCAGGGACCCGAAAAGGAGACAGGGGAATGACCAGGCCTGTATCACCTCTTTCAGTGCCTTGTGATGCTCCCCTATGAAGGCATCCATGAATAAATCCTTGAAGATCTGGGTGTGCAGACTCTGCAGATCAATGTTGGATGTCGTCCAACTCTTCAGCAGACTTCGCTTGGCCTGCTCATACAAAGGTGGTGATGGTGTGTGCGTGCCCATCCTGAGGAATCTGCAAGGAGGAGGATACAGAACTGGATGAAATGGCCAGGTGCTGAGCTTCCCAGGAATCCAGGTAGGGGCTCCTAGATCCAGCAATGTGTCTTGTTTTTAATGTGTCTAGTTTTTTTGTTTGTTTGTTTTGGGCTTTTTTGGCAGAACTGGGGATTGAACTCAGGCCCTTGCACTTGCCAGGGAAGCACTTATCCCACTGAGCCATCTCCCTGGCCCCAATATATCTAGCTTTTCCACATTTTCTAATTAAAAAGAAAGTGACCTCCTCAGATGTTGGCAATTCACTGAAGAGTTCTATTTTATTTGTGGCTTACAATTAGTTGAAAGCAAAACTAGAGAGTAGTTTGCTAGAAGACCTAGCAGTACCCGCTTCCAAAGGGCACTGAGGATTTCTACCTTAAAAAATAGCACATTCCCATTATGTAACACTTTAAACCTCTCAAACACAGCTGCATGCATGAATGCAATCCTGAGGGAGCAGGTGTAAGTTTTTTAGGTGACCTGAGGTAATTCCCAGGCCTTGATCTCTTTTTCCTTCCTTCCCCAACCCTTTTTCCCTTCTCCACGGGCCCCTGTGCCTTCTCATTTCCCCCTTTCTCAATTCCTTTTCTTAGCCCCCTGCTTTAATAGCATACTCACCTTTTGAGCATCCTTAAACAAGCCCACAGGACTTCCCAGAGTTACTCAGACTTCAAGGGGTGGTTGATCCTAGAGTCAAAGTCTAATTCAACCTAGATTTGTTGAGTCCATTAAAAAAAAAAAAAAAAAAGATCAAAGTGGTTAGGCACGGTGGCACACGTCTGTAACCCTGGTGTAAAGTAGGCTGGAGTAAGGGCTGTTGTAAATTCAAGGCCAGCCTGTGCTACGTGAAGAGACTTTGTCTCAAACAACAACAACAAAATCCAAAAACAACCACCCAGGTATTTGGCTTTCTGTGAGCCTGATACGGCTTTCCACATAAAGGCCCTTTGTGCCTGGATATCTTCTCAAAGCTGAGCAGGCTTGTAGGTCTCCAACCACTCATGTGTGACAAAGATCATCTCATGTCATAGCCAGTACACACTGTGAAACCTGAAGTTCAAAGTACCGTGGGTACTGGCATAACCAAGTCCTCTCCTTTCCCAGATTCATATCTTAAACTTTCAACCCCCCAGGACCTCAGAATGTGCCCTTATTTGGAGACATTCTTTATAGAGATAATCGAGTTAAAATGAAGCACATGAGTAAACCTAATCCAGTGTGACTGGTGCCCCTAGGAGAAGAAATTCTGGGCACAGCCACATACAGAGAGCAGACCACGTGAGGTCACAGGCAGAACATGGCAGCCACCAGCTGATGAGGGAGGCCTGGCACCTCAGCTCACGGCCCTCAGACGTTCTGATCTGAGGTATGTGGCTTCCAGATCATGGAATTTTTCTGCTGTTTCTGTCACCTGACTGGAGTAGTTTGTTCTAGCAACTTTAGAAAACTAGTATGGAGAGCAATAGTGCGCACAAAAAAAATTGTTCCTCCCTTCTACCAGGATTGTGTTAGAAACTAATTGAGCTAGAAGAGCTAAAGCATTTGACAGATAGCTAAAGTGACAAGGGAGATTAAAAGGGTTATAATTTATTTGGGAAAAACTCAGCACAGGAGACCGAGCTGAACAAGGATGGTGCCCAGACACTGAAGAAAGAGGCAGAACGAGGAGCGGAGTAAAATTTATGAGGGATTTCGAGACAGGAGTTGGTTTTTGGTGGCAGCAAGGCAAGAAGATCCCCACACTTCAAGACAGAAGGAAGGGATCTGTAGGCTAAACCAGGCAAAGGTTGCCAACTGGTATATACCTGGGCTTTCTCAAAAACTATTAACATGTCATGTGTCAATTAAAAAGTATTCTGTGTGTAGCATGAGATGCGCCTCTAGCTCAGTGACTTTGTTTATTCCATAGGGTTTGGGATGTCCCAGAGTCACCCAGTAAGCATAATAGCGGTTACAACCAAGATGGCTATGGTTTGCTCAATCCGGGTCCCTACACGTTGATATGATAGCATTCCATGGCTGCCATATTGAAAATAACACCTCATTCAACATACACACAGGTTCCCTGCCTGTTTAAGATGCTGTATGTTTGGTTGAATAACTGTGCTTATTGTCTGTTTCTTTCCACTAGAAATAAAGCTCCAAGAAGTCAGGGACTTTGCCTTTGTTTTCTTGTCTCCTCAGCACTTAGAGCTGTACCTGGTTCATGTCCTCAGCACACACTGGTTGGCGGGTGCTGAGTGCACATTTGCACCCTCTTTTCATCCGGTTATTGCTACTGATCCCTTAAGACTGAGCTTAAATATCTGGCTCTCTTGGAAGTCTCCCCAGAAGCCCCACCCTGGGTATAGACAACACCAACTAATAGGCTTGTGACCTTGATAGAACAAAAAGGGGAAGGAAGAAGGAGGTCTCACTTCTGCTTTTTAAGAGACTCTCCACCTTCACTGTTGTCTTTAGACATCTGTCTAAGGCTTCCACTCAGACCATTCAGTTTCCTTATATGGATTCACAGGTAGGACTTCCAGTGAGCTCCAGACCTTTGACTTTTGACCCGACCCTCTGACTCTCCAGTATGCAGATGGCTCTTTTGCATCCTTCCACCCTTAATTGCAGGTGGCCACTGTAAGTCGACCTTGAAAATCCTTTATGTATTATATGAACTCTGTTCCTTGAGTGAACCTTGACTGACACCCCTGGTTTGGGACTTGTCTTCCATTCTCTCCAAAGAATGCTTCCATTATTGCACTGACCATACTGCATCCTGAAGGCTACCCCGCTGTGGGCTCCTGGAAGACAGGGACCAATAGATGAGTGTATTCTATAGTCCAGTGAGGGGGCTGTGTGCTAATTAGTGGGCACTCGGTACTCAACTAAGTGAGCTGAAGTCTTAGTCTGTTTCCCTTTTTCTTGTGATGCTGGAGGTCAAACCCAGGGCCCCATAGATGTTAGGCAAGAACTGTTCTATTGAATCACATCCCCATTTTTCATTACTATAACAAAATGCTTAGGCTGGGTAACTTTATAAAGAGGTTAATTGGCTCACAGTCTGGGAGGTGAGAGGTCAAACGTGACAGCTCAGCTCTAGTGAGGACCTCAGGCCAGATTCATTCTAACAGTAGGGGCCTGTGTGGGAAGAGGAGGTCACTTAATGAGACAGGAAACCAGGGCTGATTTGCGGATAGCTTCTACCCTTATGTGAACTTTGAACTTTGTCATGAAACTAATTTGTCATGAAACTAACTGAAGGAAAACATCCGTTCCTTCAGAGAGCACATTCCCAGGGACCGGAAGGCTTCTCATTAGGCTCGACCCCTGAAAAGGCCACTCTCTCGTTGTCCCACCGGGACCACACTTCCAGCACATGAGCACAGAGGAAACAAATTTTATCCAAAGCACAGCAGCAAGGAAGGGGACAGGCTCAGAAGTGGCTTACCAAGGCCATGCCTTGGCCTGGTTGCCTAGGATGAGCCCTTCAGCTGGAATGAGCACTCAGAAGGAAGCCTACCTCCACATGTTCTTAGGCGTCACAGAGAAGTCACAAGGACAGAACAGTGAGGGCATCTATGAAGATGGAAAAAATCAGCAAACCAGACCAGAGAGGTGCCAAGTCACAGATGAGAAACCGAAGTCTCCTAGATATGCAAATCAAGAGTCTCAGCTGGCTCTTCTGTAACATAAGTGAATGCAAATGAGTTCACCTGGGGCTAGGAGGTAGAGGGGACATTGGCTAAGAGGAGGAAACAGCAGGGACTTGGGCAGCGAGGCTCTCTATGGAGATTGCTCAGGCTGGGAATGCAGGTATCACTCCTTTGTGGGAAGAGTTTCAGATGGGAACAAAACCCCGGAGGTGGGTACAGAGCCCATCCAGGAATGGAAGAGCTGTGCGGCCCCCAAGTACTGTGGAGGTGGAGCTCAAATAGAATAGATGATTCAGGGTGAAAATTCTCTACCCTAGGAAACATTATGTTGTTTGCATTTTTAGAAGTACAGGAGAGATAAATCTGTAAATGTCACAGTGCTCTGAGGAATGAGACAAAGGTTTCTGGTTGCCTTGTTTTTCTTTGTTTTTTTGTTTTTTGGCCTGGGAATTGAGCCTAGGCTATTGCATGTCTTAGACACATGCTCTACCATTAAGCTATATATTTCTAGACCTCTTATTATTGTTATTGCTGTTATTATTATTATTATTATTACTACTACTATATTTTGAGACAGGGTTTCACTAAATTCCAAGTTGACCTAAAACTTATGATCCTCCTGCCTCAGCCTCCCTAGTAGGATTATAGCCATGAACCACTAAACCTGGCCCCTCACTCATTTTTTGAGCCAGACATTGCTAAATCTCGGGTATACCAAGGTACATGTTAATAGCCAGGCCAACTTAACCTTCTGCATTTAGGTAATCTCTACTCCAGTTCAAGCAGGTGTTCATTGGCTTCGACCAGACAGGTGGGGAGGGTTTAGGAAGGGCAGCTGTAACTGCAGGCTAACAAGGCCAATCGGGCAGAACAGAAGATATGTGAAAGGCAGAAATGTGGAGAAGATCTGGACCCAAAGCCTCACTACCACTTGCTAGAACTGTTGACTGGGACTTATTAGAGCTGAAACACAGCCCCAATTAGGCTACATGCTCTGCCCCTGTTAATCACTTAGCTTAAATTATCATTGAGTTAACAATGGGAGACTATAGTCAAACAGATCTTTCAAGAATGCCTGCAGAGTCGCTGGGACACTGGGATGGGCTGTTGATAGACTTTATCACCAATGAAAATGTTCCCAGGTTGCCTGAGACAAACATATTTATGTGATGCCTTTCCTAGCTCCTAACTCTGCCTACCTGAAGCAGAAAGATGAAAAGGAACCTGGGCCACACTTCCTGATTTTAAAAATAAACTCTCTTGGAGTTCTGAAAAGTGTTTTTCTCTCAGAAACACTCTACAGAAGAAACTCCCTAGATTCAACATATTTTGAATTCTTGTTATATTCGATAAATATTTTGAAAATTTATGACAAAAAAGATACTTAGTGTTCATGTTAGATTTAAAAGGAATACATCCTTAAGAAGGAGAAGGAAATTCCTTGGCCAATCTTTGTCTGGGTCATTGTCTGTTTTCCACTCATTAGGAATTTGTCCAGGGTCATGCCTGGTCAGTAGCACTGCGCTGGGAATATTGGTGATAGAAGCCCCAGAAGCAGAAGGCTGATGATAAGGAATACAGTGGCCTGCCCTTCGTCAGCTTGAGGTCAAGTGGGTGCATTGGAGAACTGGGCTCCTGGGCCAGAGATAGAGTTGGGAATAAGACACTTCTGGGAAGCAAGAAGCTTTTCGGAAACTTCTTCAAGAACAGCACCTCTGTGGGACCAAGGAAAGCCAGGCATGGGACAAGTGGGCCTGTGATACCACAGAAGCCTCAGTAGGTCTCCACAGGCCACAATGAAGCTCAGAAGGCCTTGCACAGCTGCCCCAAGTGGACGCAGGGGGAGGGATATTTTTGTAACCATTGTTGAATGTGACGGGAAATTAATATTATACCTTAGTTACTGCAGACTGATCAAGCCCACAATCTACAAATGAATGGATAAGGAAGGCTAAATAAAGGAGACAAATGGAATGACATCATGGCTCCAGGAGGACCAAAACCTTCTCACAGAATTTGAAATTCATTTTGGGCTAAGACAAAGCTCTTCTCTGGGTGGCCTGTCTTTATTTAGCTATCAGAACCAAAGTGGGGAATATTGAAGAATGGAAGGGCCATTCAAGGACCTTGGAAGTCCACTCCAGGCAAGATATTATGTTAATTTAGGAGAACTAGGTTGTCTACAGGAGGGTCTCCACCCAGGAGTGAGACACTTATAGCCACAGTCTTAAAAATTTAAATCCTACTCAGAACCTCTATAGCATGGTCTCCATCAGGTGCCCACAGCCCCACTCCCACTGTTTTGGCTCAGCTTCTTTGCTGTGTTCTCATCACTCCTCATCGGTCCATCCCAGCCCAGGGTCTTCTCCCTCACTGGGCTCTCTGTCCTCCCTCCCCAGGAGATGGGCAGATCAGCTGATGCACTAATTCCCATTCAGGCAACTGGCGTCTCATTAGAGGAAGCCTGGCTGCTGATGAAAGGGAAAATTACTCCTTGGGAGAAGCATGAAGTCAGGGGACAGCTTTTTGGAGGATGCTATGAGTAGCTCTACAACGTGCTCACAACATGGTGCCTCTCCTAAGGTGATCTCTGCAGCCAAGTGTGGGGACCCCCCTGAGCAGCTCTCTCTGAAAGAAGAGCGACTGTCTCCATTGTGACTGAGCCTGATCCTGTCTCCTTGTATTGTTATGTACAGAGCTGGCTAGGACTTCTGCTTATCCTTCAATTGGCCTTAAGCATTGTGTATTGGTCTAGCTGAGGTGCTGGTGATAGTCTTTGAAGGCAGCGTTTCCCTGGTAAGCCTGCTGCTCCTTAATGTGAGCAGGGGGGAGACAGGACGGTAGAGCTAATGGGTTGGAGCTTCGAGATAAGAGGCTATGACCTCCTGGGGCTTGAAATCTACATCAAAGCTGAAGCCCTAGATTTCCCAAAACATTAAATACTATATAATGCAGATTACTCTCTCTGCATATCCTCTCTGCATATGGCAGAGGTAAATGTAGGCCACCCACCTAGCTCAGCTCACAGTAGTCACCTACTTCCCACAATTCTCAGGCATTCCTCCCAAAGCCACTCCTCCACTGAATAAAACTGGGTGAGGCCTCATTAATTTGGGGTATACTGCCATTACATGGCTGTGCATATACATGCATACTATAAAACTAATATCGAAATGTTTCTGATGATACTATACTTTCTAGCCCCAGAAAATAGAAAAAAACTAAAAACAATGTAAAACCTGTTTCATATTTTTAAATAAAGGTTTTAAGTAGAAAACAAACCCAACACACCTCTTTACAAGCAGATAGATCTCTGAACAGTTCAGAATCAAGAATCTCTTCAATTGTTCCTCAAGGTAACAGAACATGTAAGTTTTCTCTCTACTCAGGAAGCCTGGTCATCTCCAGTGTTCAACCACTTTACTTTGAAGGAGAAGAGAGCACTGAAAGCAACTATCACCCACACAACTGGACAGGCAATAAGTCCTAACCAAAATATTCTTGACTCAGCCTCTGAAACACTTCTACTTTCTTGAGAAGTCGCCTTCCTGGACTCAAATACCCAGTGGCTCTTTCCATCCTCATCAGTATGATTCCACCAACGCAGACCAACCACTAGTCTACCTGTGACATTCTTCACTGCCCGAAAGTCATAAGACAACAACAAGATAATGGTGACCATACAGGCAATAAAGCTGCTGGTGAGCAATTCACACAGAAGTTAGACTATAATCGCACGACTTGAAAGAACAAATGGAAACATGATGCCACTGGATGTCTGATTTTGGATCTTTTAGGTCTATTGCTGTCTCTTCTTCTGCGTCAAACAGTGAAACATCTTCGGCAGCATCATTACTGTCCTGCTGCAACACAGCGACCCTGCGCCAGCCCCACTCAATTCTGATTCATTTTCAAATCAAACGCAATCATATATAAAAGGATGACACATGACGAAATAAGAGTTCATTCAAAGAATGGAGAATTGGTTCATTTTGAAAATTTACTTGTGGTGCTAGGAATTGAAGCCAGGACCTCACCCACACTAGCAAGTACCCCACCACTGAGCCCCAGCCCCAGCCCCAAAGTTGCTTTAGCATTTGAAAATCAAACAGTATAATTGATTCTATTTGTTTATTACTGTGAATAAAAATTATCACAAGCCAAGCATGGTGAGTATGCCTGTAATCCCAGGAGTCTGAGGCAAGAGGGTTGTTGCAAGTTCAAGACCATCCTGAGCTACAAAAGTGAGTCCTCAGCCAGCTAAACTGCCTAGTGAGACTCTGTCTCAAAAAAAAAGACAAAACAAATTATCACAAATTTAGTGGTTCAAAAGCCTCACACATAATCTCACAACCTCTGTAGACTAGAAACCTAAGTGTGAAACAGCTACTTTTGCTGCACAGGGTTTCACAAGGCTGAAACAAGGAGCTGGCCATGCCCGTGGCACTCAGCTGTGGCTCAAGGATCTCTGCCAAACTTAGAATTTCCACAGTCCTTTGTTGGACCTCTTTCCACAGCAGGCATCTTTGTCATCCGTCCCGTAGCCCGTGTCCTTCAGAAGCTATGTTCTTGTCCTCTTCAGTTTTCTGGAAAGAAATCAAGACATCACAGTGCACCAGTGCTTTTGTCTGCGTGAGCATTTTATAACAGTGAGTAAGGACGGAGTCACCCAGCGTTGTCTATTCCACCGTTTTCCACAGCCCTTATCTGCGTTCTTCTCTTGGCAGTGCTTTCTGCAGTCTGGTAGTCAGCATTTCTGACAGCTACTTGGTAGCTGTCACAGATACTCATCTGTAAGAAGTACATTACCACACAGCCCACAACGGAGCTGCAGCTGGTGATGAAACCAACAATGATTATTACTTATTTACAGCCTACTGGATAGAAGCACTTCTTTTAGAACTCTTAGCTGACCATGGGCCATCCATTTTTGGATAAAACTTTCATTTATTTCTTTTTTTTTTCTTTTAACAAACTTTCTTTTTTGGGTATGTGGTACAGGAGATTAAACTCAAGACCTTGCACTTGCCAGGCAGGTGCTTAAGCTTCTGAGCCATCTCCCCAGGCCTGAACTTTCATTTTAAAGAAACTGCAGCAAATTGAACAGATAGCTATCTGAGAGGCTGCAGCAAACCCCCAACGAGGGGCCTATCCTTCCCACGCAACAAGAATGGCTCGCCACACCATCCCCTCAGCTCCACAGGGCTACTTTAGGACCTTTTTCCTTTTCATTTCCAAGTATTATGTGTAGGCCAAGCAGTACCATGAGAATAGCCAGGGGCCCTGGACCGCAGACAGCTTCAGCTGGATGACGTCTTCTGGCCAAGGAAGGTCAGGTACACAGCACTCCTCAGCCTTGGCACCAAATGTCTGTCTCCCAAATGCCCTGGCACTGGGAGGTAGGTTAGAGGTAGGCATGGAACGCAGCAAGAGGGACTTGAATCCTTGAGATTGAAGCCCAGACCCATTTGTTAATATTTTGTACTTCAGTTTACTCATCTATAAGATGGAAACAATCATATTTACTTTATTAGCATATTCCTATTGGAAATTTTCCAAAAAAAAAAATAAAGGCAACATAGCATAATGACATATGCACATCTGTGTCTATAGCAGCATGGTTTTTAATAGCCAAACACTGGGACCAGCCCAAGTGCCCATCAACCAATGAAGGTGTTGATTTTGTACCATAGAGCACCACTCAGCCATGTAGAGCGATAAACTTGAGGCATTTCTAGGTAAATGGGTGCACCTGAGACCATACTGTTATGTGAAATAAGTCAGACACATATGTGAAAACATTCCATTGTCTCTTTAGTGTGAGAAACTGAAAGTGTAAATAAGGACCAAAACATATAATAGATACTGTAAAACAGAACTGCTGTTTTTAAGCAGAGTAGTATATCCAGTCAGCCAGGAACATTCTGAAAAACACTGATGCTCAGATCCTGTCCTAGAACAAGGATTCGCATTTGTGGCACTGTTGACATTTTGAGTCACAGAATTCTTTACTGTGAGGCATTTTCTAAGATGTTTAGCGGCATTCGTGGACTAGATCTATTAAATGCCAGTTTCCCCTATGATCTCAATAGAGACAACCAGACACTGTTAAGTGTCTATCTCTTAAGAAGAAAAATCAGCCCTGTTTGAGATCAATTGCCCCAGATCACTTCAATTAGTGGCTTTAGGGAAGAGACTCAGGTACGGGGTCCCAAAGGCCCACCTAGGTCTTGTGTGGCTTGAAGCTTCTACAGTTTGGAAGTCCTTTCCTCAAGAAAAAGAATACAAATTACAAACATAAAATGTAAGTGTAGAAGTGAATGTTGATCTATAAAAGGTAGAGAAGTGACCACAGGATACTAAGCATTTTACAGACAGAACTTCTCCTCTTCCTCCTCCTGTTCCTCCTGTTCCTCCTCCTCTTCTTCCTCTTCTCTTTCTCTTTCTCCTCTTCCTCTTCTCCTTCTCCTCTCCTCCTCTTCCACCTCTTTCTCTTCCTCTTCCTCCCCATGCTCCTCCTCCTTGGATTCTCTTCCTACTCCTCTTCCTCTTCCTCCTTCTTTTCTCTTATTTTTTCTGAGACAGGGTTTCACTGTGTAGTTCAGGTTGGCCTTGAGTTCACCATGTAGCCCAGGCTGGCCTTGAACTACAGTGATCCTCTTGCCTTGGCCTTCCAAGTGCTGGGGTTATAGGTGTGAAGGCAGGACAGGCCTCACACCCACGGGAACTGGAGTGAGGACCCCTGCAGTGTGGGTGTCTGGAGCCCGCCTCATGATGGATCCTCCCCGCTGTGGTGCAGCAGCTCTGGAAGCAGGCCCAGCCCAGAGAGCATAAGGCCCAGGAGGCACAGCCACTTTAATCACAATTTCAGAAAACTTGGCACTGGGAGATAGGTTGGAGGCAGACAGGAAACACAGCAAGAGGGACTTGATATTGCAGCCAAAACCCATCTGGAGAACCCTGATTCTGGGCCAGAAATAAGCCATACTGGTAGCTGTGCAGCAGCAAGATCCTGGGCGGGGTTTAGAGTATGGAGCGGTGGAGAAGGCCAAGCACGGAGCAGAGCTCAGCAAGTCGCTCTGCACAGGCTCCTCAGGAGCAGAGTCCCACACTGGCCAGAGAAACAGAGGGACGGGGCCGTGAATTGGCAGGCCACACAGCACCCACAGCCCTAGCTAACGAGCCAGGCGTCAGGGCTTAGAGAGTAAACTAACTTCTCGGACCCAGGAAACATCATAAGACGTGCCTACACCTGTGAAATCCTGGGCTCCCTGCTCTGGAAGCGGGGTGCAGTGGTGGGGACTAGGGTGAGGGTCAGTCGGAACCCAGCTAGGAACTATGGAGGGAGACACAGCACTGCTCAGCAGCACTGCCTGATGCTGTGGGTGGAGCCCGAGCTAGGCAGACCTGCAGGCTCTTCCCAGCACCCTCAGGGTTTCGGAGGGGAACACAGTGGAAGCTGCTAAGATCCTGAAATGAAAGGTTCTCCAGACCTACGAAATTAAGGGTTGGATCCTGCAGTCTCCTACTACGACCAGGTTGGCCGGGTACTCATCAGAGGACTACTGGACCACCAGCGTTGCTCCTTAAGGTTAACCAGGTACACTGAAGACCCATGGGTTATTTCCATGGTCACCACCTCTGGTACCCTGAACAAGGAGTGTGTATTACCAGTACTACGACTGGCGTTCCAGCAACCCAGTGGGTGCTGGGCCTTAAGAGACTTTTTCAGTCAGAATTCCCAGGGGGTAGTTTTGGAGAAACTGATTACAGTGTGGGTTTTGAAACCTGACACTGGAGAGAGACAGTTTCCCGCATACCCCTTGAGTACCTGTGCCCACATCCTCGCTCTCCCTGGGACCCACCCGGCTGTGCAGATCTGGGTTGAGCTCTAATTTTCATGTTATGTGTATACACGGCTAAGCCCAGCACATTCAGCCAATGGGCTGACAGAACCCCTGTCCTGATTCCACAGTCCTAATCATGGGTATTTGAGTCACTCAGACCTAGAAGAATTAATTTTAGTTTTAACTAGCAATGTCATCCTTTTGCACTTTTTAAAAAACGTATCTTAGGACAGGGTTTATAGGGTCTCACATGTAAATCGGACTCATAGTGAGTCTCCTGTTTGCAGCCCCCCAAGTGCTGGGATTACAGGTGTGTGCCACCACTCTGTCTCAGTGAGCCCCGAGGGGCATAGCCAGCACAGTGCGCTGGGGATGGAACCCCAGCTGCTGAGCTCTGCTGAGGCTATTGGACCGGCCCCCTCTTGCCATTCATCAAAATTTCTAAAAGGACATGTGCACATTCTCTGGTAATCCTGCCCACCCACTGGAAATCCTGAAAATAAGAAGGCCCCAGGAAGGCAATAATCAAAGAAAAAGCAACAAGTTTGGATAACTTTCAAACTACAACTTGAAACCATCTCTTAAGCAATCAGGACAAATTGCATAATATTAGAGGCGTACTTTCCTTTTCTCTAAAATAGCCAGTCTCCTCTGTCCATAATTCTAGGAGCCCTATTTCCTGTAGTAAGTTCTCTTATCTTTGGGGTTTTCAGATCTGTTATTAGCAAGCATGATATTCAGATCTTTTATCAAAAAATTCTGTTAATTCTAACATTCTGTCTCCAGCTCTCTGAAGCAACTGTTTTCCTAATTGTGCTGTAAGCTGACCCCGGGCTTCCACAGCTGTCTTTCTATGAGGCTTTGACATCCATAGTTGTCTGCGTCACCCACCCTCACAGGAAGATGAACAGGAGGGGAAAAAGAAGTGCTGAGGACATTCTGCTTTTGAGGAATTCAATACCAGCTTTTTATACGTTTGAATGTAACTCTTCATCAATATATTATTAATAATTAATCAGGTAACATCCTTTAAAATATCTGTAATTGCTACCTCACAGGGCTGCAGTGAGGAATAAAGATAATATATATAAAATGCCTGACATGTCACTGATATTTATAGAATAGTAATTACTATTGATACCGTGGATTGGTGCCAGCTCTGTAATCAGACTGATTTGAATTTAAGTCCCAGCCCTGGAGGTCCAACACTGAGCAAGTTAGATAGAAGGCACAAGTCCTCAGTCTCCTCACCTATGAACGGCAGGAAAGAGAAGGCGTTTGGCACTGTGCACATCGGGGGAGGCGATGACTAAGTTGTTGTAGTGTTGTCAGGGGGCCCTTGTAGTTGCTTCTGACTTCTCCCGACCCGTCGCACCTTCAGCCCATTGGTAAGGACTCCAAACACCTTCTTACCCCCTTGAGATACAAGATACGTACACTAGGGAAGTTCGTAAGTCTACTTGGAAGCATTCCTTTGGGTCCTTTCCTTCAGATCCTCACTGAGCCTGTTCCAATTACTTTGAATTTTCTTTCAATCCTCCAGGTGCTCTCTGCCATTATTATTTTAATTTAGGGCACCAGCCAAGCATGCCAACCCAGCATGTTTTGTGACTTGGAAACTCTGTGCTCAAAATAGTTTGGTCCTGGATTACATTCATGATTCTTGACTCACATCCACAGTTTTCGTTTCCAGTTGTTACTTGCTTGCTCTGTGGCCCCTGATGTGAGAATCCAGCCCTGGCTGGCACTATCTTGGCAGGACTTCTTGCTGGGCACCTGGTGGCCTGCTCTCGCCTGTGGTGTCCTCCTGCCCTATCTCTATTGGTTGCCTAGAGTTCTTAAAGCCTGACTTCTTTTGGCTTGTCCTCTTTTTCTTTATAGTTTCCTTTTTCCAGAGGCTGTAATGATGTAACTTAAACATCTGTGTGATTTGTGGGCCGGGGAGATAGCTCAGTGGAATAAGCGCTTCCCTGGCAAGCGCAAGGGCCTGAGTTCAATCCCTGGTTCCACAAAAAAAAAAAAAAATCATCTGTGTGATTTATCAGGCTCTAGCTTCTAAAATAAAGAATATGCTAGGTGACTCAGCTAGGGAAAAGATTTAAGTATGCTGTTTATTTTGAGACAGAGTCTTGCTATGCAGCTCAAACTGGCATTGAGCTCACTCACCTCATAGCCCAGGCTGGTTTCTTTCTTTCTTTCTTTCTTTCTTTCTTTCTTTCTTTCTTTCTTTCTTTCTTTCTTTCTTTCTTTCTTTCTTTCTTTCTTTCTTTCTTTCCTTTCTTTCTTTCTTTCTTTCTTCTTTCCTTCCTTCCTTCCTTCCTTTCTTTCTTTCTTTCTTTCTTTCTTTCTTTCTTTCTTTCCTTTCTTTCTTTCTTTCTTCTTTCCTTCCTTCCTTCCTTCCTTCCTTCCTTCCTTCCTTCCTTCCTTCCTTCCTTTCTTTCTTTCTTTTCTTTTGTGGTACCAGGGATTGAACTCAGGACCCTGTGCTTGCCAGGCAAGCACTTGTTCTACTGAGCTATCTCCCTGGCTCCCAGGCTGGTTTCGAACTCACAACACTCCTCTTGCCTCCAAAGTGCTGGATTACAGATGTACACCATCATGCCATACTGTATTTTTAAATTTTCTAAACATCCTTGCTTGCTTGCTTGCTTGCTCGCTTGCTTGCTTTTGTACAGGGTCTTACTATGCAGCTCAGATTTGTAGTGGTTCTTCTGTCTTAACCTCCCCAACGTGGGGATTATAGTTTCAGTGGCTGGCACCAGGCACCCAGAGTTTTGGGCTGGTGCAGCATGCGGTACCAGGGATCAAACCCGGGTCCTTGTGCTTGCCAGGCAGGTGCTTAGATCACCGAGCTCTCTCCCCAGCCCAAGCATATTGTATTATATGTAATGGTCACAATCTTCTTACCAGCTATAGATTGGAGTTTTGCAAATGAATTTTTATTTTATTTTCTTATTTTATGGAAAAAAGATAAAACAAAATTTCATAACAAAATAATAAAAGAATAACAGTAATTAATACACTGCAAATTGTTATCTTTAAAGGAGTTACTCAGAATACAAGATATAGGCATAAAAATTTCTCCAATCAATATTAACATGTACCTTCCTTTTCAATGAACTAAGAGAAACTAATAGTTTAACTGATCTACATTTTATCCCCTCTCCCTTTCTGTTCTTTCCGCTCCCTCAGTTCCTTTTTCCTTTAAACAATTTCTTCCCATTTCACAATATCTATTGTATGTGTTAGACCTGACTTACTGTTTTAGTCTCTCACACCAGAGAGACAACACCGCTGAACTTTCACTTTAAATAGACCAGGAGTCATAACTATTTCTTATTGGTGAATCCTTTTGTAAAGTCCATTGCTCACAAGTTTATAATTATACCCTAAAATATAAGCATGCTGATACTGTGTCAGATCTTTGATTCATTAGGGATTCTGCCTCCATGAAGGAGCTATGAAGATCACAGCTATCAGACTCATTTGAGAACAGAGAGAGACCCCACAACTTCCACTTCCATAATTTATAGAAATAATAGCACAGGGCCTGGGGTTGCAGCTCAGGGTAGGGTGCATGGTTAGTATATGGCAGGTGCCAGCTTCCATCCCCAGCAGCAACTCCCCAATATAAATAAAATGAGAACACGTGAAAAATATTAGGCAAGAGCAGGGGTTGGGTTTGATCCCTGGTACCACATGCCGCACTGGCCATGTCCCCGGGCGCACTGAGCTGGTGTTCGAGTCCAGGCATGGTGGTGTATGCACCTGTAATCTCAGCACCAGGGTGGCTGAGAACAGAAGGGTCACTACAAGTACGAGCTGCATAGTGAGACTCTGCTCAAAAAAAAAAATAAAGAAATAAAAATAAAGACTTCTAGGCAATGAAGCATATTTGTTTACTTCCAAAATCTCACTAAGCCGGGTGTGGTGGCGCAGGCCTGTAATCCCAGCACTTGGGAGGCTGAGGCAGGAGGATTGTTGTGAGTTCGAGACCAGCCTGAGCTACAAAGTGAGCTTAAGGCCAGCCTGAACTGCATAGTGAGACCCTGTCTCAAAAAGACAAAAAAAAAAAAAAAAAAAATCTCACTAAAATGTGAGTGTGTGTGTGTGTGTGTAGTGTGTGTGAAGAGAGACAGACTCACATACACACACACACACACACACACACACACACACGGAGACCAAATGAGGTACAAGGATATAAGTCCACAAGGAAAAAGACAACGGAAGGAGAGCACCATGTAGAAGTGTTGTCAGCAGCATTTTGAGGATGGACAGGATAACTGGCTTAGCAGAAAGGAGAAAGCAGAGGCACCAGCGTCCTTTGGGTTATAGCAGGCAGACAGAGCCCTTTGCAGAAAGAAATGGGAAGAATCAACTGGGGTGGAACTGCAGCCAAAGGACTGAGTAAAAGTTGGAATAGTCAAGGTGGCTCCCCTACACTGGGCACACAGGACCCTCCCCTTCCCGGTGAGAGAGTAGATGGAGGTTTACTTTCTAGAAAGTGGGAACCAAAGAGGTCTTGAACTCAGGACCCTCCCTGTGGCTGACATGGGAGTTTGTATAGCGAAGGGAAGGTAGGGGCCAAGCATTCCTGTGCTCAGCTCCCATGATTCTCGAAGACCTTCTTATGTTCAGTAGGAAGGAGATTCTCCCATAGGAGAATGACTGTACCCCAAAAAGCCACAGGTCCTGATATATGAATGCTTCACCCATTCCCTAAAAAAACACCAGCTGAATTTTTCCCCAATAATCCTACAGACAAACCAGTAATCAGTAATCCCCAGCATATACCCATGAGCTTGGGATTCAGTCAGAAGTACATTGCCTCGTACTTATACAGGCATAGATGGCTCAGGGTCATAAAAGAAAGGAATGTGGCACCTTTAGTGAAAACAGAAAAATAAATAAATAAAATATATTATATATATATATATATATATATATATATATATATATGTATATGGAACTTGGAAGAAAATAACACAGGAAGCATGAAGAAAAGCAAAAAAAAGGATACATTTCTCAGAAAAGAACTTATCCCTGAAATAAGGAGAACAAATATTCTTTTTCTTTTCTATTGGGAATGAAACTTAGGACCTTGCACTTGCCAGGCAGGTTCTGTGCTGCTGAGTTATATCCCCAGTCCAGAAAAAATAACCTTGTCTATAAAAATAAGCAGAAATTTAAAGGCTTAGAACAAGATAGATATATCAGAATTAGAAAGCTTAAAAAGTTAAATGACAGGATACAGGGAAAATTTAGATATTAAAAAATAAGTGAAAAACTTAAATCAAAAAGAAATGAAGAAAGAATATTAAAGAGTTTAATAGAAAATACAAATAACTTAAAATAGGCAAAGAGTAACCAACATATGGATAATAGGATTCCATGAAAGAGAAAACTGAAGAAAAGAAACAGGAAGAAAGCAAAACAAGGGCTGGGGAGCTAGCTCAGTAGAATAAGTGCTTCAATCCCTGGTACCATAAACAACAACAACAAAAAATCAAAACAAAATAAAAGAACAACAACAAGCAACTATAATTGATGAAAAATTTTTTTAAAGATGAAAGTACACATTAAAAGAACACACAAAATACTGAGAACTACAGTTCACAATGAACATATCTGAACTTTAACAAAGCCAGGGCAAGTGACTTATGAGGGAAGGAATATAAATTGTCATCAGGTTTCCTAGCAGCAATAATTTATGCCCAAAGAAAATGGAGCAGTGTGTCCAAGATACTAAGGCCATGAAAATGCAAGCCTAGCAGAAACTTCTGAGGTACAGAAGCCCAGAGAAACAGAACAATCTGGCAATAACAAGCTAGCACTGAAAATATGCTCTTAAAATATTATGTCTCATTTGAAGAAAGCAGGCTTTTGGAAGAAACAGCTGGCTCCATGTCTAGGGCAAGAGGCTTCCAGAATGAGGCTGGACTAGGTCTGACAGCAAGGAAACCGTGGAAGACCTGGGAATCAGGCCGGGGACTGGCAACCAGCTGCAAGATGCTGTCTCTCCCTGTATAAAGATGCTCTGGCCTGCGGGACAGGCGGTGCATGCCCGTGATCCCACCAGCACTGGCGAGGCGCAGGAGGGAGGACTGCCACAAGTTTGAAGCCAGCCTGGGCTCCAAGTGAATTCAAGCCAGCCTTAATGAGACTATCAAAAAAAAAAAAAAAAAAAAAACAAAAACCAGGGGGCTTACTGGAGCATCTTGAAGGACAGCGTGGAGACTTGTGATTTTCAGCCCAGGCTGCAGCGTACATAGAAGTCATTGCTCTGTCCTACCAACAAGTACAAAGCATCACAGAGTAAACTGGTGGTGACACCAGTAGGGACAGAATCACAACTTGCCAGGCCAGACCAGGAAATCGGGAGGAGAAAGCACTGTGGGAAGCGCTGTCTCAGAAGCAGGGGCTGATCTGTAATGGAGGAATCCCCGGAGGCCCACCGTGAACCAGACCAAGTGAGAGACAGAGGAACCATCGCGGGTGGGAGCAGCAGGGACGGATAGTAGGAAGTTCGGGCCTCGCAGAGCTCTACTGTGCTCTCACTGCCAGTGTCTGAGAAAACCCTCCCCTGATTCTGGCAGGGAGCGGGATGAAAGAGCCTTTTAAAAATATGCTGAACACTCCGTTCTGCCTTCAGGAGAACCTGCTTTGCCAGAGCCGAACCCACTGGGGTTCTGCAAGAGAGAGCTGACCCAGGAAGGAGGAGGAGGAGGAGGAGGAAAGGGAACAGCTAACTCCAAGTCTGTGTGGGGGAGGGAAACAGCCAACTCTAGGCCCCCTGGTCACCCTGTCCCACCTAAGGTGACAGGAACCAAACAAAACTTAACAGCACTAGGGAAGGTCACAGCTCAGGGACACAGGCTCTTCAAAACCCTGAGGTCTCATTACAGGACTATGGGACACCTTCCCTCCTCCTACGGCTTCCTGTGAGATCATTAAAGGCCTATTGTACTCAGTACATTATGTCTGCCTTGCAAGAAGAGAAATTACAATGCACATTAAGAGGCCAAGCGCAACAGTCTGAAGAGACCAAGCAGGCACCAGAACAGCGACAGTCCTTTCTGGTTGCTAGGTCATACATGTTATAGTATCTGCTAATGAAGCTGGCACTAAATAAATACCAAGTTTTGTCAGCCTTAAATCACATTCCTAACCTTTGCTCTGTTTTTCTCGGATGAATGAATACACGAATAAGTGCTAGGAGAATTGTACAGTCTGCATATAGTAGGTTCAAGAAGGCAGCAGGCCAGAAATTGTATATGGAAAAAGAAGTAGTAAAACACCAAGTGTGGTTCATGGATGAGTACATTTTAGGGCTAGAACAAAAACAGGTATATTCTTTTAAACACATCTTTGAGGAGAATGCTGACACATGAGTATAAAATGTGTGATGCAAGAAATTAAGTAGTCTCTACTGGCCTGAAATTATAATTGAATAAATGCATTTATGTCATAGGATTACTGAATAGGTTGCCTGTATTAAATACAAAATAAAAGTCATGATTCAGGGTTACTAAGAAAGTGGAGACTTGCATAAATTAAGAATGAAGGTGCTGGGTATGGTGGTACACACCTGTAATCCCAGCACTCAGAAGGCTGAGGCAGGAGGATCACTGTAAATTCAAGGCTAGATAGGCCTACATAGTAAACCCAAGACCAGCCTGGACTACACAGTGAGATCCTGTCTCAAACAAAAAGGAAAAAAGAATGAAAATGATGTGTGGAGTTGAATGCCATACTAGTTGTTGCTACAAGTAGTTATCTCCTGAAGTGCCTGGCAAATGAGTAGAAGAGCCCTTCAGCAGGCACCCACCAATTGGACAAGGCAGCACGACAGAGGTCTTGTTTTTTCTTCCAATCACTGTAGACTCTGAGGCCTTTTAGAACAAACAGAAAGGGGCTGGCCAAATATTTCTCAAAGTACTCAAGTATTTCTTCAAGTGTGGTTCATCTCTCCAGTAAGATGCTCTGTGTCTCTAGAGATCATGCTCTGAAAAGGGCAGATCGTTTGTACAGGATTCCAGCCAAGAAAACATAGCCTACGTCTGATCACTGCACAAGACCAGCCAAAGCCACAATGCGGGATGCTCTCTAAAAAAGCTGGCTTGTGTTCATTATAGAATGTCAGCAGCACAGGGACAGCGACAGACAGAGGGGCTGTTCCAGACAGAAGGAAACAAAAGGGATGTCATTCCAAAGGTGATATGTGATCCTGGAGTGGAACCTTTATAGATGGGAGAAAAATTTACCATGAAATGCTTTATTGGGAAGTTGATAAAATTGGAATATAAATTATAATTAGATAAGATGTACTAATATTAAATTTCCTGAAGTTAATAGCAGAATAGTGGTTATTTAGAGAATATGCTTATCTTTAGGAAATGTACACTGAGTTTTTAAGAGATATAGAGTCATGATATGAAATATACTCAAATAAAAAGAGACAGGAGAAAAAGATTGATAAAGAGAATGTAACAAACTTAAAAATGAGTAAGTCTTGGTAAAGTATACATAAAACATTTGTGTGCATTTTTGTGTGTCTGTGGATGTGTGTTTATGTTGCTAGAGATTGAATTTAAGATCCTGTACTATTTTTGCCACTTTTCTGTAAATTTGAAATAACATTAAAATTAAAAGTTAATATTAAAAAATGCCCATGGGTGACTTGAATCAGAATGCTGAAATACAATATTTCCTAAAGATGTTAGATTTATGCCACTAACTACTGAATGAAAAAAATTCTTGAAACAGAGCCTGAGAATTTTCATTTAAAATTTATTCTGAAGCTGGGTGTGGTGGCACACACCTACAATCCCAGTACTTAGGAAGCTGAGCAAGGAGGATTGTTTCAAGTTCAAGGCCAGCCTGGGCTACAAAATGAGCTCAAGGCCCATCTGAACTGCACAGCAAGACCCTGTCTCAAAAAGACGAACATAAATAAATTAATTAATTAAAATGAAAATTATTCTGATAAATATTATGCATACTGAAGTTTGAAAACCATCAGGGTAGACTTCAGCTTCTCTTTCTTTCTTTCTTTCTTTTTTTTTTTTTTTTTTTACGGAACCAGGGATTGAACTCAGGCCCTTGCAGTTGCCAGGAAAGCGCTTATTCCACTGAGCCATCTCCCCAGCTCCAAGGGTAGACTTCAAAAAATGCTTTCATCTCATTTTGTTGGCTAGGGCACTTTCCTAGTTTAACCAAGCAAGTCTATTATGCTCAGACTATTATAAAATACGTCATGTGTTTATCATGTAGTATGTAATGTACATATAGGTATAAAATTCAGTTCACACAGTACTTTTTTTGAATTACTATAATTATACCCCTTAAAGACAAGGAAATAGGAGCATAACAGAGAGATTACATGAATTGCCAAGCCCATGTACCTACTAAAGGACAGAGCCAGGATCTGACTACAAGGACGAGCTGCTGTTAGGGCCCCCTCTGCACTATGCTATTGAATTGATCTAGGAAACCACGGATTAATATGATTTGCTTTGGCTATCGTAAGACTGACATGCTGTTCATCTCTTATAAAAGCAGGCTACAGTTCCCTGTTTAGGAGGAGGCAGGGTTAAGGCTAAAACAGTGAGTGTCATCTTGAGGGAATGGAAATGTTCCTGCTACTCTCCCTCCTGGGGACAAATCAGTGGCCCTGGAACTAAGATAAGGTGACAGCTTGTGTTTTCTTCCTAAGCTCTATTAGGATTTCCCCATCACAGATCTCCTGATTCTTTTCAACCTGTAGGAGCCAAGCATGGTGACATCTGGCTACATGGTCACCAAAGATGGACTCTTATCATGGGAGAGTTTCCTCACAGAGACAGGGTGTCAGGGCACTGCTAAACTGGATTACCCACCATAAGCCCAGGCAATGTCTAGACTAGCACAGGAAGAGCCAACCCTGCCACCTCGTGAAGAGGAGCCTAAAAACAATCCACAGAAGCCAGCCTCTCATGGAACTCAGACAGAGCCCTGTGGAGACTTAGGCAGGTGTCTATCTCACTGCTGACAGGACACAGCTCGACTGGAAACCAGATTTCCAGCTCCAGAGGCCACAGTCTACATAGGTGGCCATTTGTTGGAATCTCGGCCTCATATATTTATTCAGATTGATAAATACAGCCCTTCAAGTGAAAAAAACAGTCTAAATGTGTTACAGCCGACTCCAATGAAATGTAAAGAATTAGTATGATTTTTGTTGAAAGATCCATCTTCTATGAGTGTGTGTGTGTGTGTGTGAATCAAACCCAGGGCCCCCCCCCATGCTAATCAAGTATACTGAGTTATACCCTCAGCTCTAAGATTCATCTTTCCTAGTGAGAAAAATGAAAGGTGAGGAGAAACAATCACCATTTTGAAAGGAATGAAGTTCTGTCTTGGATGAGCCTCACCGTAGTGCATTCTTAAGAATACTTGGGTTGAAGGCAATGTGGTTTTTAGATTTTGTTTTTACTTTTTCCACAGTGCTGGGAATTGAACCCAGGACCTTCCACATGCTTGGTGAACCCTCAGTCACTGCTGTAACCCAGCTCACCTGATTTTGTACATAAAAAACTCCAAGGAATGCACTTAAAGAAAAATTATTAGAACTCCTAAAAGTTCAGCAAAGTTGTTGTAGAATACAATATTAATAGTATACAAAAATTAATTATAGCTCTATATAATTGCTATAAAACATCTTCAAGTAAAACTGGGAAACCAATTCTATTGACAATAGCATCAAAAAATAAAATGCCTAGAAATTTAATAAAACATACAAAGTCTTCACTCTGAAAAACCATGAAAGTAGTGTTGAAATTAAAGAAAATCTAAACAAACAGAAGGACTTAGGACCAGGGAAATGGCTCAGTGGAATAAGTGCTTGCCTGCGCAGGGGCCTGAGTTCAATCCTTCGTTCCACAAAAAAGAAAAAAAGAGAAAAGGACTTGATATTGTTACAATGGCAGGATTCTCTGGGCTACTTACAGAAACAAGACAATCTTTATCATAATTCTACCTGGGATCTTTGCAGAAATGGACAAGTATGGTCAAAACAACCTTGGATAAAGATAGACGACTCACATATCACAATTTCAAAATTTATTATAAAGCTACAGTAATCAAGACACCATGGTGCCGGCACAAGGTGGGACATATCAATCGACGGATAGATTTGAGAATCCTGATGCAAAATCTCATACCACGGTCAGTTGATTTGGACAAGCATACCAAGAATAAATAAAAAAATGTATCTTTTAATAACAAGCAGTTTCAGCTCAATTGGATAGCCATAAACAAAATAATAAAGTTGACCTCCTACCTTGTATTATATACAAAAGTTAAACTCAAAATGTATGACTCAAAACTCTTAGAAGAAAACATCTGTGTAAATCTTTGTGATCTTGAATTCAGCAATAGTTTCTTATATATGACACCAAAATAAAAGTAAGTTTTTGATAGATTGAAAGTGTCATTTAGGTAAAAACTACAGATTACAGTCCTGGTGACTCACAGGGCTGGAGGTCATATGTATTGTGTTACCTTTCTTTACAGAGCCGTGTAGGTTTTGTCTTGTTTTTCACCTGAATCCAACAACCCCAAAATGGGTGTGGCAAAAGTACATTCAGGGCCCAACCTAGTTTTGTTGGGCAGGTAAAACATAAAGGCCAAAGGGAGGGCAAATTGTGGAGGAACAGAGGAGTGACAGTGAAAGAAGCCCAGGGGACAGAGGGGAGAAGAGGAAGGAGGAGATGGGAGGGTCCAAGGCGGCCGAGAATAGGAGCCAGAGCTGGAAGAACAGGAATCTGTGGTCAGAGGCCAGAACGATGAGGCCTGAACCCATCACTGAAGAAACCGTGGCTGCTGAAGAGGTCTCAGATGACCCGGGCAGGTGCCACACACTCTCCAAATCTACTTCCTGGGGCCGGGGAGATGGCTCAGTAGAATAAATGCTTCCCTGGCAAGCACAAGGGCCTGAGTTCAATCCCGGGTTCCACCAAAAAAAAAAAAAAAAAAAAAAAAAATCTACTTCCTTAGAGCTTCTAGATGTTGAGCTACCTTTTACCTTGAGAGAATGAATTAGCCTCAGAGATGAAGGGAGGATTCCTCAGAGATGAAGGGAGGATTTATTGTCACCTCTAAAAAAAGAGAACATATGCCCCACCTGCATTTGATGACCAAATCACCTAAACTGGGCCTCACCATCATCAGGAACGTCTCAGAATTATTTCTTACATTACGATTAGTGTGCATTGACTGAAATCAATTAATTCAATTATAAATTACTAAGTGCTATGGAATATCATAGGGCTCTTCTACAATAAAACAATACTTTTAAGATATGCTAATTATTTTCCAAAGAAAACTCATGTGGCTGAGGAGATAGCTCAATGGCATAAGTGCCTGCCTGGCAAGCTCAAGGTCCCAGGTTTGATTCTGGTACAGCAAAGAAAACTCGAATGTACTTTACTTACTCATACACAAATACACCAAAAGAACTGCAAGACTTGTCAGAGACTTTAAATATAACTAGAGAAAAACAAAGCAGAAAAGTGATTACACATAAGCTCTGATGCTATAAGCTTCTTCATTGTTGTTGGCCTGGCCCACAGCCTAACCTCTTACTTCAAAGACCACCAATTAGTTTCATGGTTCCAAAAAGTGGATTCCAATTCAAAAGTTACATAGATCTTTTATTTATGCTGTGAAAAAGGTGGAACATCTTGCAAAAAGTGTTAAAATTACCACAAACCACAGTACGAATCATAAGTAAACAATATTTTCCCAAGCTATCTTTAGCACATAAGTTTCCAAATATGGCACAGGGGGTGAGTTGTGAACAGTGCTGCCAGGAGCAGAGGTCTTGACCAATAAAACCTAGATAACAGCTTAGGGAAACTATGGAGAGACTTTCTAGAGGGACGAAGAACATTTAGAACATGCTAGCACATCTGAGGGAAAGAGCTCTTGGTTTTCTCCATGGGAGATCTGTTTGGGGTTAGGAATAGTTGTTATGCTACAGAGACTATTGTTTTACTTTAGAAAAAAATGATCTGAGGTGATTTAAACAGTCTTGGCTTAACAGTAGCAGTTAAAGAATGATGCTTCATTTTTTTTTTTTTTTTTTTTTTTTTGGTAGTCTTTGAGTCTTAAAACTGAGGTCTAGATCAGATAGTTGACACTTTGGCTAAGGCAGCAACCCCTCAGATTGATCTTCCTATTTCAGAGCTCAGAATATATCAGGGTGGAACTCTGGGACTTGAATCCCTGCTTTGCTCCTGTGCATGAGCGAATCCACGGGTCTTGAAAGCAGCATCTTGCACCTCTCAACAGCTCCCGCCCGTTCTACCTCCTAAATCCATCCTCTTGTCCTCAGTTCCACTGCTACCATTCTCACATCTATGGATACTACCATAACCTCCCTGTGGACTATCAGTCTCACTCCTGCCTTCCCACACTTCACTTTCTGCACAGCAGCCAGAGTGTAACCTTTAGGGAAAAAAAAATTGTCCTGTAAATTCCTGGGGCAACCTGCTCCCTCAGTCACATGAGACCTTCCCAGTTTTACCACTGAAGGTCTTGCCACTTGTACCAGGCAAACTGGATCTGGCTCTGGGCCAGGCGGCAGGTTCCAGTTATCCAGGGGGTGAAGCCCACCTTCTTGATTTGTGAGGCCTCACAGGAACACTTCTTGCCCATATCTCCAGGCCCTGGCAAGTCAGGCCCCCTGGGCTCACCTCTCACAGGCCCTGTCTTCATTTCAAGAACTCACTGTGCTATTTTTTTCTCTCTCTTCTTTTCCCTGTAGGGAATGTTCTTGCTGCTTTCCTTCACTTGGTTATCATAGGCCTGGCCTTCACACCCAGCTTACTCTTGTACCCCAGGTTAGATCCCTCTGATACAATCTCACAAAACATTCTGTTCTTCTCCTTCAGGGCATTCACTGTAGGCTGGTATTGTAGAATCATTCATCAGTAGTTTAATGGTTGGCTTCCATACCAGGCTGTAAACTTTGAGTAGAAGAAGCATGTTTTTTTCTTATTATGGATTTCATTCCCAGAATGCACCTGGCATATATACAAGGCTCAATAAATGTCTACTTTGGTTCTCTACGAATGCCATAAGCCTGGTTAAAGTTTCTGAAGTCCCTCCTTGATTCTGATCTCACCACTTCCAAAACCATGATGTCCATGGCTGCCATGTCAATCTTTTAAATGCAAATGCCCTTTCGATTTCCATAGCTGTTCCTATGTTCCAAATTGGTCTGCTGGTCTGCCCCATATACAGTTAGAAAGGGTCCATTCACAGCGTGTGCTAGATACCTTATATATATTTAATAGCATTTGCTTTTCACAGCTTCTGTTGAGGAACATCTTTCCTATTTTATAGTTAAGAAACAAAGTCTGTGGGACATTAGACAGTTGATGGCTTTGGGTCTTAGGGTTTGTAAGAGATGGAGCCAGGGTAATATCCATGCTAGTCAGCTTTCTGTCACTGGAGAAGATACCCAAATTAAGTCAACTCTTAAAAGGAAAAGGTTTATCCTGGCTCATGGTTTTGGAAATTTAGTCAATGACTAGACACTCCTGTTAATTTGGATCTCTGGCAGCACAGTGTGGTGGGAGAGAGCAGTGGGATAGACCCATTTCCCCATGGCCAGTGAGGTATGGAGAGGAAGAGGAAGGGGCTGAAGTTTCAGCATTCCCTCTCAGGACAAACTCCAGGGACCTAACTTGCTCTCACTGGGGCCACCTCTGAAAGGTTCTCCCACCTCCCGGTAGCAGCCACTGGCTTTACCACGGCCTTCAGGGGACAGTTATCTAAAGCACAATAGTGCTTTGGGTAACATCCTGCATTTTTTACTTTAAATCATATGTTTTATTTGAATTAGGTTTGTCTATGCATCGCAGTAAAGTCCAAAATACAGTATTAGCGGCTTAAGAAAGTCACATCTCATTCATGGTCCTTGTCATGTTAGAAGCCATAGAAAGTAGCCCGGGCTCATATGGTCTGTCACTTCAGCTTATGACTTCCCCTTCCCTTGGGTCTGAATTCCAATTACCCTCACCACTACTCAGTTAACAAAAAAGGAAGAGATGGAAAGAAGGCTATGTGCCCTCCATTATTAAAGAGAAATCACAGCTGACATTTCTATTCATGTCTCACGGATGGAATAACAATCATTTGATTACACCCCCTGCAAAGAGCCTGGCACATATTTTCTCTGTTTTTGTCAGCAAAGGGTCCAAGGTAAAAACCAAAACAAAAATCTCTTACCAAAAAAAAAAAAAAAAAAAAGAACAGATATTAGGGACAATAATTAGCATTTACTCAACCCATGCAGAGCAAGTTCTACTTCTGACTTTCAAAATGATTTATCATTTAGTTTCACTCTATATAACCTTTTCGTTTTCTGCTCTGGCTGGCTTTAAATTCTCACCACAGTTGAAGGCTTGTGTCCAGTTACCTCTCCGACTCATAGCCAAACCGCGTTCATTTTCAGTGTCTGTGCACGCCCTTTCCTAGGAAGGCTTCCTGGCACTCCCGCTAACTGCCCCCCATGTTCCTCAGGGCTCCCTCCCTCCCCCTCTGCCGGTGCTGCTGACTCTTCCATCCTGCTCCCCTTGCTTTAAACTCTGGTTGCAAACACCGGATGCCCACATAACATCAGGACATTTCAATGTCATCTAAAAGTCTCCTTTATATTAGCTTTCATTTCCCTAATAAAGCAGGAAAAGCAATCTGAGTACACAGTAAACACCTAATAAATACTTATTGGTTGGTGTATAAAAGAGCTCTATTTATCTATTCTAACACTCACCTAGACCTCTGGCTTATTCAGGAGCTTCTGTTAGTGCAAGTTAGTGTACACAGTACCCCTCTAGTCCCTCTTGCACAAAAATACATTTATCTAACAAATGTTTATTGAGGACATGTTAGGAGTGTGCTCTAGATTTCCACTTAGGTGTATCTCTTGCTTGGTTCTGATTTCTGAATTGACCTGAGGTTTGATGAACCGTGCTCTTCAGATCCTAGTGCACACGTGGGTCACCTCGGGATCTTATCAAGTTGTAGATCTGGATTCAGGAGAAGGGAGCTAGAGGCTGGAATTTTGCATTTCTAAAAACATCCCAGATGGCATCAGGATATCAGACGGAAGCTGCAAGGCTAGAGAGATCCTCATATCATCAGCCTCATACTGCAGGCTGATTCTTTCTTAGGTCAGAGACCCCTTTACCCTTTCTAGGCCCCCACATTAGAACCTGTGGAATAGGACTGCAGAATTAGCATTTAACAAGCTCTCCTGGAAATTCTCATAAACGCTGTCTGAATTTCAAAACAAGCTCATTGTCCTATGGTGAGATGTGCCTAATAAAAATTAAAATAGAGTAGGCAGCTTTTTTTTTTTATTCTTAGGGAAGGGTCTACAGGGTGTTCAGGGTCTATTAGATAGCACTTACAGTGATCCGCTGGTTTACAGCCTCCCAAGAGCTGGGATTACAGGTGCGCACTACCACACCCAGTCTCAGTTGGTATCTCAGTGCACCCCGGGGCCATGGCCTGCATGGCAGGCCTGGGGATTGAACCCCTGGCCCCTGCGCCCGCTTGTAGGTGCTTTAATCCACTGAGCTATTGGGCCAGCCCCAGTAGGCAGCTTTTTGAAAGAACATTATTCAGTTCAGCATAACATGGAGTAAGTGAAATTATAAACACTTGAGGCAAGAATTTATGTATTAATTTAACTCAGATGGGTCTAAACTATGTATTAATTTAGGTCTAATTGAGCTACATTTTATTTTATTTATTTATTTATTTATTTATTTATTTTGGTCTTTTTGAGGCAGGGCCTCACTATGCAGTTCAGGCTGGCCTTAAGCTCACTTTGTAGCTCAGGCTGGTCTCGAACTCACAACAATCCTCCTGCCTCAGCCTCCCGAGTGCTGGGATTACAGGCCTGCGCCACCACGCCCGGCTTTGAGCTACATTTTAAAAATCGCACCTTAGCATCCTTCTTTTCTCCATAACTTTGTCTAATTTGTGGCATTCTTACAATGGGGGCTGGTTCATAATCTAGTTCCCTTACTTGGGGTTTCTCAGGCTATTTGGTTATGGATAACTGATTACAATTAATTTGGATCTTCACATCAGCTTATGATTTAAAGTCAAAGTTGAAGAGAAGCAAGACATTTCAAGAGAAAACTATTCATAAAGAAATCATTCCTGGCCAGGTATGGTGGCGTACTCTTGTAATCCCAGGAGGATTGTTAGATGTTCAAGGCCAGCCCAAACTGTATAGTGAAAGACTGGCTCAGAAAAAAAAAAAAAAAAAGCCTTTCTTTATCCTTCCTTTTACTCTGCTTAGCTAGTAGGTACCTACCTATTTCAGGTTGTGTTACCATCCAACAGGATTGTGTGAGAAGAGAGAGCTCTGTTGTCTCACTGGAGGAATGCAAGATCGCATGGGTCTCCTTACAGCGACACCTCAGCCAGTAATAAATGAACCTTAAACACTGAAGTAGGAGGAGAATGAAAAGTTCTGCTCAAAACCTTTATAATTTTAGCTGATAAGAATAACAGAGCCTGCTGAACCACAGATAAAATAAGATGGAGAAACTTAATCCAGGTAACAAGTAATTAAGGGAAACATTAGGCACTGCTATCAGCCTGGGTGGCTTGTTAGCTTCCGATGTCTCAGATGACCAGGGAGCAGACAGCACAGCAAAAGGGGCACAGGCATACAGCAAAGCTGGGCCTCTGTTACCTGGCTAAGGGACAGCTTGGGGACCCAGGACTCACGTAATGACATAGAGTCACCAATCATATGCCAGGACTGAGGTACTTTCAATGCTGAAACTATGAAAGTCCTGATAAACCAGTATAAGTGGGCTCTCAATTTCTTGTCTACTCTGTGATGAAGAAGCTCACACCTTATGTCCCCCATTTGTAAAAAGAATTTTTCCTGCATTCCTTTTCTATAGAATTCCTATGTGTTGTCAGACACTAAATTCTCCCACTCCAATACCAGGACAAAGGTTTTTCTTTTTCTTTTTAATTTATGAGAAACTCAGGAACACAGAATATTTGTGAGAGAAAAGGTTCTAAAAGAAGTTAGGAACTTGTGATAGGACTTGAAGTTATGCAAAAAAAATCCTTCATGTGTGGGGTTTAGTGGTCTGCTGGGCATGGAGGCGAGGTGGAAGACACAGGATAAAAACTACCTCTGGGCTAGACAAGGCAGTGTTTTCAGAAAGAAATCTGTTCTGGAAAATTCTGAGAGCAGGGTCCAGGTACACTGCCACACTAGAATTCAGGTTAGTTCTAGCTTAGAGTATTGACTCTTGGCAGGGTATAGAGGCACTTTGAAGCATCATTCTTCCTTACATGGAGTCTTCAGAGCCCTTTGCAAAGTAAGGATAGCTTCGTATCACACGGGGAGAAGGGAAACTAGCTGAACAAGAGGGCACAGAGAAGGTAGGTATCTTAGTTGCGGTCTTCTCACTGAGACACAATACTCAACAACCACAAGTTAAAGGAGGAGAGGTTTATTTTGACTCATGGTTTGTAGAGGATTCAGTCCGTAGTCAGCTGGTACATCATGGCACAGGGACATAGCAGAGGAGAAACAGCTCATGGCAGGGTCACAGAAACGTGAGAGAAATGGGGGGGAGGGAGATACACCCTTCCATGCCACACCCCCAATGACCTACCTCTTCCAATCAGATTCCACCTCCCAATATCACATTTAGCTATCCAATAAACCTACAAAATTCATAAAGGCTCCATTCTTAGAGTACCTGTGAATTGTGAAAAACTGCAAATTTCAGATATGGATCCCCAAAATGCATACAAATACCCATTCTTCTATCTTTTTATTTTATTTTGGTGGTGCTGAGGATTGAACTCAGGACCTTGTGCTTGCCAGGCAAGCACTTATTCTATTGAGCTACCTCCCCAGCCCCGGCACCTATCTTTTTAGTTTAAACCTTACATATGCTATGTCTCCTGCAGTTATGCAACTCACTGAATACTAATAATGCCTTAGTAGAGACAGGCTATTTTGGCTGCATCTTAGGGATTTTAAGGCTTAAAGAAGAACAAAACTGAGAATACCAGAGATAGCTAGAACCTATTATGTGCAGGAATGCTGGTTAAGTCTGCCAGAGATGTGTTACAGAGCAGCAGCTAATCAGCAGCAAGAAATGAAAAATGCTTTAAGATTGGGTAGTCCCAAATCTCCCACCAAAAACAGATCCGTAGAGGGTATTTGCAGTATCCACAAAATTGCAGGGATTTCCACAAGCAACTATTAGTTAGGTTCTAAGGCTAAAACTATAAAAATAAGTGTCTATAGGCATCTTTAAAAACCATATCTGAACCACTGAAGGATTCTGAACTGACTTTTGGAGCATACTGTAAATTCATCAGTGGCCTCATACATGGAGTTGCTGAAACAGTTTAAAGTTGCAGTCAAGGTTTGATCATTTGACCCATCTCATCTAAAAGATTTTAAGGTTATAAACCCACTACTTTTGCTTTTTCCAGTACTAAGGGCCTTCTCACTGAGCTATATCACTACTCCCTTTTTTGTTCATTTTTGAGACAGGATCTCAACAAATCACTACATTGTCCAGGCTGGGACTGAATTTGGCACTCTTCCTGCCTCTGCCTTCCAGAGTGTGAGGATGACAGGTGTGAATCACCATACCCTACAAAGCCCAGATATATTATATACTATCATCATTGATATCGACACAGAAAACATCCATATGTATATTTTTCCTTTTTGTTTGAAGTTAGAGCTGACACCGGTTAGAATACCCGACTCTCTTGGGTTATTTCCAGCTTGCCACTGTTTCCCAGTGAGGTGAGGCTGGTACCTAGTCATTGCACATCTATAAAACTGCTGGTAAGGTTTTCCCAAGAGAGGAAATAGTTCAGAACAGGAGCTCCTGTTGCCAGTAGGTAAAATGTTTTTATAATTACCACTAGGAAAAAGAAAGGGCCCAGGGGTAGATTCTTCTGCCCCAGGGAACCCCTCCCTGATTATAAGCTAATTTGTGTGTGTGTGTGTGTGTGTACCAGATAGGTAGAATGAAACCTTCTAAGGTGTTGTTGAATTGTTTGTTAATGTCCTGAGACTCCTGTGTAAGTCTCCTTTCCGTTCAGAGGGGCATCCTTTCTACCCACAGGAGCACACAGTGGGCCTGGACCTGAGGTCCTCCCTCTACTGGCTGTGTACTTGAAGGATCTGAAATTCTGGACCTTAGCTTTGTGTTTTGATATGCTGGCTCGAAGATGGTAGGAAAGGGAATTAGCTATTGAAGAAGTTCCTTGTTTTCTACAGACACATCTGCCATAAAGAACTGGCGACCACAACCTTCCAGGTGGTCAGTCAGAGCATCGATATGCTTGCCAGCCTCCCTACAGTGCTGTAAAATGAGGGACCCCCCAAAGAAAAACCCAGCAGATTGTCAGAGTGGCAGGGGAAAAAGGGCAAGAGAAGGGTGTTATGAAAGAAGGCAAAAACATACACCTGAAATGAACTTTGAACTACAAGCAGTAAGTATAAAAAGGTCTGCAGTGACCCCTGAACTCTGCCCAAACACGTTTTTCAGGTGCTGAGTTATCTTCAACCTGAACAAGTTACTGTGGCCAGAAGTTAAGATAACCTCCCTCCCAGCCTTGGCACAGGGTGAGGGCAGATCTGCACCTAGAATACTACAGGTTGGTGAAGCATCAAAAAAAGACTAAGCCTGGGCTGGATATGTAGCTCACTGGTTAGTTTGTGAGTGCTAGGTTTAATGTTGGGCTCAATCTCCAGCACACATGGTCCCCAAAAGAAAAGTCAAGTGAGATTGGAGTTGCTCAACAAACACTTAAAACGGTCAAGAAGAGTACAGTCTCTCTAGCCCTTCTGGGAAGAGCCAGTGAATTGGGAGAATTCTGCAGTGTAAAAAGTAGGATGCGTTATGGCTGAATAGTAACTCCAAAATCCAACTTTTGAAGCTCTCTTGCTTTCTTAGACTATGGCTGTTTGGGCCTCTAAGGGGATGATGAAAATGTGGTCATTAGTGTGGGCCTTAATCCAATCTGACTAGCCTCCTTATTAAGAGATTGGGAGCAGGGCATGGTGGCCCACATCCTAATTCCAGTAGTGAGGGAGACTGAGGCAGGATAATCATACGTTTTGAAACCCACTAAGGAATTTTGAGACTAAGTACATAAATATAATTTTATTCTAAAAAGGGTTGGGGAATTTATGTCAGTGGTACAGCACCCCTGAGAAGAAGAGACTTGGATAGGTACATGCACAGAGAAATGACTTCACTCCTTGAGATGGCCACCTGCCGCCAGGAAGCAAGAAGCCAAGCCTGTTTGTACTATGATCTCCGCTGAAAACAAACTGTTTCTGTGGTTCAAGTCACCCAGCCTGGAACAGTTTGTTATGGCAGCACCGGAAGACAATACAGATGAGAACAGGTATGGAATGATTTAAGTGGCAAAGGGTCTAGAACAAGATGTGGTCATCTCAGGGTATCAGCAAAGGTGTCTTCAGCAGGAAGGTATATACTACCTATACAGAATCACCTATGATACCAATTTTGCAGTACTGGGGCTTGAATCCAGGCCCTTTACATTGAGCTACATCCCCAGCCTTTTAAAAATGTTACTATTTTTTTTTTTTTTTTTTTTTTTTTTTTTTTTTTTTTTGTCTTTTTGAGACAGGGTCTCACTGTGCAGTTCAGGCTGGCCTTAAGCTCACTTTGTAGCTCAGGCTGGTCTTGAACTCACAACAATCCTCCTGCCTCAGCCTCCCACGTGCTGGGATTACAGGCATGCGCCACCACGCCCGGCTTCAAAAATGTTACTGTTTTAAGACAGAGTCATCCTAGTCACTAATTGCCCAGGCTGGGCTTGAACTTGCACTCCTCCTGCCTCAGCTTCTAACAGTGCTAATGTTGGTAGTGTGTGCCAACCTATGATACTTCTTAAAGACCAAGTCCTTGAGCTCACAGGATTCAGTGTTAAAATGCTTTGGAATGAGCCCTAAGAATGAAGGACTGTCTTGGTAGACATCCTGAGTGATGTTTTTACCTGTAAGGCTGGAGACATGCAGCTCTAGGTCCTACCTGACCTCTGACTCTTTTCTGGATGTGGTTGGCAGGTACTAATTCCATCTCATCCAGGGCTGGTGGGCCTGGTGTTTTGGCGGATGTCCTACCATGCCAGAACCAAGAGTAAATAGAAGGGGAAAGGGATGGAACAAGTGGAGCCCTTATGAGAATCACTGTTGGTTCTGGAAAGAAATGAGTCCCTCACCTATCTCACTTAAGATGCATTTTGAACAACCATGTTCAATACATGTATTATTTCTCTCACTAAAGGGTCTATTACTTTGATGCCTAATTAAGAAAGAATATAAGGAATTGAATGGGCATAGCTAACTTTTCTGCTGCTATACATCAGTTGAGCTTGTATGGCCAGTTCCCATACCTGACTTATGCTTCTTGTTTTCCTTATTAAGTTTGTTGTTGTTATTTTCAGTCCTGAGGAGGGAACCCTCCACCTCCCACACAGGGTGGGAGGTACTCTACTGAGCCATACTGCCAGCCCAGTCTGGGCCTTGTAATACCCTATGTACAGTTAAATTACAACAGCGAAACAGACAACACACAAAAGAAATAACCTAATAATAACTGGGAAAGAAATGCTTTCTACAGGCTCTGCACTTCTATTTATGTCATCACCAAGGGCAATGGAACTGAAGTTGAAAAAAAAAAAAAAATAGCGCAAGCAAGTGAGCAGTGATGCAGTTTTTCAGGGTCACATTTACAAACGTTACTGAGGACCATAAGGTGTGATACATTGGGGTTTTGAGACAAATTTAGGCAGGTCATATGAGAATTCTCAGGACATTAGACTAGTTCTCTGTTTCAACCAGAATGCGGTCACTGTGCCTCCTCGGTGGCCAGGTCAGGCTAAGGGGCTGCTGCAGCCGGTTTCTGAGAACTTCTTTAATGCCAGGCACTTGGCTAAGTATTTTTCCCTCCTTAACCACGTTGCAGCTTTCAGCCTGTGCAGCTCACTAGATTCCCACTAGATTCTTGGGATGGGGGGTCGTGGGGGGGGCGTGGAGAGATGGAACTGCCATTACCGATCCAGCGCTCTCCGGAAATAATTCCAGCCTTGAAGAAATTGTCTTACAGCTCCAGCCCTAACACCCTGCGGAGGTTCACAGGAGAACCGCGAACGCGGGTGGGTGTCCACGGCGCGGAGGAGGCCCGCGGCCTTAGAGGGGCACCTTCCCGGCGCCCGGACAATGCCACGCGCCCGTCGGAGCCGCCGGGGAGGCTCTCACGGAGGCGGGCGGCCCTCGCGGAGGCGGGCGGCCCTCGGCGGCGTAGGGGCGG
This sequence comes from Ctenomys sociabilis, assembly GCA_004027165.1. Taxonomy (NCBI): domain Eukaryota; kingdom Metazoa; phylum Chordata; class Mammalia; order Rodentia; family Ctenomyidae; genus Ctenomys; species Ctenomys sociabilis. Next base: position 83,576 of record PVKA01001374.1, on the reverse strand, counting down.
CATGGCTTCCGCTCGCGCCCCGCAGCTCCGGCTCGCGAGGTCCCGGCCTAGCGGCCCGTGGAGGACTGGGGCGCGGCAGCGCCGCGCTCATTAGAGGGCGCTCGGGGGAGGGCTCGCCGCGCCGGCCCGCGCCGCTTCCTCCGCCGCCCCTCCCGCCGGCGAGCGCCACCGGCCTGAAATCCACGTCTCCAGCGCCTGGGCCGGCCTCGCCGCGCTCCTTCCGCCGGCCCCGCCGCCGGCCATGCACTCTTCCGGCGCCGCCGGCCCCCGCCGGGCCGCCCCCCGCCCGAGGTAACCCCGGCCGGGCCGGCTCAGCTCGGCGCGATTCGGCTCGGCTCGGCTCGGCTGGATTCGGCCGGGCTGGGCTCGGCCGGCCCGGCGAACGCAGGCCCGGCGCGGCGCGGCGCGGCCTGGGGGCGGGGCGGGGCGGCTGTCGGCGGCGCGTGGCCGGAGGGACGAGGGCGCGGTAGGCCCCGGGGAGGAGGCGGGGGCGCGGGGCGTCCGCCCGCCTCCCCGGGACCCGCCCCGGTGACAGGTCCGGCCTCTGAGCGCCGCGTCCCTGTGTCCGCAGGCAGCCGCGAGCGGAGTAGGCGCCTGCGCCCGCCCGTGCCGTGAGGTGAGGTGAGCCCGCCGCGCCCTGCCCGGGTCCCGCCGCCCCTCGCTGCTCCCTATCCCCTCGCTGCTCCCTATCCCCTCGCGGGCGGGCGCCCCCATCCCGACCCTGCCTCTACGGCGCGCGCCCCTCCCCCGCCCTGCCGCGCGGTGGCCGCGTCGTCCGCTTTCTTCCTCTGCGCGCTTCCCCTCTCTTAACCCCCGTGTTAAAAACAAATTCCCCATGGCTCCTAAAGAGCGTCTCGCCTCGCTGGGGCGAGAGACCTTTGAATGGAGTGAATGATGTACGAGAATAGTGGCGGCCGGGACAACGAGGTCCACGAGGTCCGGGGGACCGCACCGAGAGGTCCCTGTCACCCTCGTTTTCCTCGTGTCCCCCGCTTGGGGACAGCGAGGGTGTCAAAAGCAAGTGGGTCCATTTTTCTGCCCTGAAGTTTAGGTGGGCATAGTGCTATCGTTGCTGGACAGATTGTGACCCGCGCGCCTCGGTGCACACTGCCTTGACCTTGTGCGGTGCTTCTTTTCGCTCTCTGTCCCCTGCAGGAATTTATTCGGCAGATCACCGAGACACTACACCCCGCTAGCTTGGCCATCCTCGCTTTTCTTTTCTGTGTGTGCTGCAGTCAGCTCCTGGGCTGGTGATTATTTGATTTAGATGTGTTTCATATATATTGTTTCGTAAATGAGTGCTCCTTTCACCTCCCAGACAGGCAGGACCGACTCCAGTGCGAAAATGCCTGTGACTTTGGAGGAAGCGCCTCGGCTGGGCTGGATCCTGGTGAAAGCCCTGCTGAGATTCACCTTCATGGTCGCCAACAACCTGGTTGCCATTCCATCGTACATCTGCTATTTAATTCTGCTGCAGCCCCTTCGCGTGCTGGACAGTAAGCGGTTCTGGTGTATTGAAGGAATCATGTACAAATGGCTCTTGGGAATGGTGGCTTCCTGGGGATGGCATGCAGGATACACCGGTAAGAGTGAGAGCACTTTTGTTTAAAGCATATTAAAAAAAAAACGTTATGCTTAAGTCAGGAGCCATGATTAAGTATATCTGCTTTGAGCTGAAGATGCTGTTATGCTTTCACTGTTAAATAAAATAAATAGAAAGTCTTGGGTTTCCTGTCAGACTGTCACAGGGAAGCATGCTTTCATAGATTTTCTTTTGTAATTAAAAATTGATAAATTTCCTTAAATAGTGTTTTTAATGTGATTGGTGTTTATTTATTACACCCAGGCTACAAAAGCTCTCAAAGAGTAATAGGAGTTCTTGCTATAGAACTTTAGGGCATATAAAGTGAAGATGTAGGATATTTGGCTCACAAACACAGGGAATTTAGACAAGTAACTGAATAGCATTTGTGCTAACAGAGTTTAATGAGTTTTTTCATTTAATCTAATAGTGTACTGCTAATAGTATAAGCCAAAAAAGGCTCTCGGTTTGTTCTGCTTTTTAGAATCTATATTTTATCTTGCAAAAGTATTACATTTTAAAAAATTAAGTTATCTATGGTAAGCTAATTTATCTCTTGAGAGTCTTTGCAATTCTGTTTCTGCTTTTAAATAGCATTTGGAGAGGAGGAGTAGCAGTGTTCTGAATTGGACTTTTATGGAACTAAATGAAAGTGTTTATTTTCTACTTTTAAGCCTCATGTACTTTGAGAACTTATGCTTCTCATATGAAAATGCAGCATACTTTATTACATTTACTGGGGTCTTTTCCTCTAAGAATTGGGACAGTGAAGAACACCTTGATGTTCTCAGCACTTGGCAGATGTGGAGGCTTCCAACACAGAGATGTTTAGACTGTGGGCAGCAGGTTCTGGGACCCTGACAGGTACACACGCTAAGTGGCAAGCAGCGAGGCAGTTCTCCATTTTAAATCCCATCTCCCTCTCCTGCCCAGGCTGCATTTGCAGATTTTATCCTTGCCCAGAAGGAAGGACTGACTACACAGCTTCTCTGGAGCCTGGTGGATGCTGGCTCTGTCAGAATTCTCTGACTCTCTTTTCCTTTATGCTATTGATTATACTTCGTGGGCACAAGGGCTCCTGGTGTACTTGTTCTGAATCTTGTAGAGATTCCAGTGCTTTTCAATAAAGTAGGTGAGCTTCTAGTTCTTTTTTTAGGACCTGGTGGTAGCAACAGCAATGGTAGAGGAAAGAAATGGAAGTTGTAATTGGTGATGCCAACCAAATTTTGTTACCTGAATTGTGCTGCTGTCTTGAAATGGCTTTGCTTGATATAGCTTGAGCTTTCCCAAATGTGCTGTGATACTGGTGGCTTTATTCTTTGTAAAGTTTGCTTGTTTAAAATGAGCTTATAGTCTTTAGACTATAAGAAACAGATTTTAGAAGTCAGTCTCAGTTAAATGAAATTACTGAAATGTTTGTGTTTGTATGTGTATAAATATTTACGTTAGCATGGTAAAGTGAAAAAGAAATTTGTCATTGACCTTGAAATTATAAGGACTGCAGTGTTGCTGCTTGAAGTTAGTTGTCCTATGGCTATAGCTCAGCTGCAATGTTTAAACGTTTTCTTGAGGTAGCTCTTTCTTAGCGTGTGTATGTTTTAAATGGTTTTCTCACAGGTAATCTGAAATCACTTGATTTCAGAGGATATGATCATAGTCTGATCATAACAGAATATAGTCAGGAGGTCAAACAAATGGAATGGATTTTGTGAAAGCCACAGCTGGATTTAGAGCAGCAGATCTCGACATTTGATGAGCAGGTATATCCATAGAAAGTGTTAGGCTGGATGAACCTCCCTTTGGGTTATGTATTTCATTTCTTCCCTTTGGGTATTCTTGTTACCTTTCCCCTCTTTATCTATTACGAGTGTCACAGACTGAAAATTGAACGTTACTAAAAGAGTTCTCTACAGATCTAGTACATTCATGCTTTACAATAACAATTGCCGAAATTTTGTTGAGAAACCACTTCCAAGGAAGGCTTAAAGCTGAATGTTGAATATGAGTTCTATAGAACGGTAACTTTGCAAATTGTAATGTTCATTGTAGGTCAAGGCAGTCTGCTGATGAGGATTGGTGATTATTTCACTTACACTGCTCCATGTGAGAGGGGCTAGCGCATGTGACTGTGTATATTTAAGTGAATTTAAATATGAAATGGAAATTCAGCTCAGTCACACCAGTGGCATTCAAATGCTCAGTACCAGGTGGTTTGTGACCACTGGATTAGTGCAGCTAGAGAAAACTTTCATCATCTGTTGGTCAGAACTAATAAGTAGTAATTTATGCTTTTCCATTCTAGAAAAATTGTGTTTTTATCTTTGCAAAAGGAACATTTTTTCTAGTTTTAAACAAATTTCCATCCTAGATTTAAGTCCTAGCACCTCAACTAACTAGATTTCTTTTGGGGAAATAAGAAAGTCTGTTAAAGTTTGTGAATTTGCCTTTAATTTGAGTCAGATGCCATAAAAATCAGTCCCTGTGTGGTGTTGTACACCTATAATTCTAGCTCCGCAGCAGGCTGAGCTAGGAGATCATAAGCTGAAGGCCACCATGGCAATTTAGGACCTTTTCTTAAAAAGAAAAAGAAAAGAAATGGACTGGAGATGTTGCTCAGTGATGCCTGAGCTCAGTCCCCAAGACTGGAAGAAAGAGTCCATTAAAGCAGACATGGCCAGGGAGATGGCTTAGTGGAATAAGCACTTCCCTGGCAAGTGCAAGGGCCTGAGTTCAATCCCCAGTTCCACCAAAAAAAAAGTGTTTGATACCAATGGGCTGGGGAGATAGCTCAGTAGAATAAGTACTTGCGTGGCAAGTACAAGGGCCCAAGTTCAATCCCTGGTTCCGCTGAAAACAACAACAACAAAAAAACCCAACAAACAACAACAACAACAACAAAAGAAACAGTCATTTGGGGGCCAGGGAGATGGCTCAGTGCAATAAGTACTTCGTTGGCAAGCACAAGGGCCTGACTTCAATCCCCAGTTCCACCACACACATTCAAAAAAGTAGACATGGTAGGGCCGAGGAGATGGCTCAGTAGATTAATCGCTTGCCTGGCAAGTGCAAGGATCTGAGTTAAAAAGAAGCAGACGTGGTAAGCTGAGGAGATAGCTCAGAGGCATAAGCACTTGCCAGGCAAGTGCAAGAACCCCAGGTTGATCTCCAGCCCCGCATACTGTGCTGGCTCTGGAACTAGGTGTGGTAGTGCACACCTGTAATCCCAGCACTAGGGAGATTGAGACAGGAGAATTGGTGCCAGTTTGAGAGCAGCCTGAGGTCTACAAAAGTGAGCAAAAGGCCAACTCGAACTGCATAACGAGACCCTGTCTCAAAAAAAAAAGCCGACATGGTTTTTGATGGAATGGTGGAATGGTGAACCAGCAAGCAAAAGAAGTAGAGCTGGAGAGAGAGAAAAGAGGGATGTTCTAATCTTTATGCCTGTTTCTGAGTTTATCTTTTTCAAGGGTACATATTTCTTGAACATACTCTGAAGGCAGTGGGGTTTGTTCACCTTTAATTTACTCCTTGTATTTAAGGTAGCATGATGGTATTTTTCCTTTTGCTGAAGTGCTTTCTGGATAGCTCATGTCAGGGATGAGCTTTGTATTACCTTTTTCCTTTTATTTTAAAAGGGCAAACCAGAAGAGATAGCAAGTAAATAATTCACTTTTGCTGCTTCCTCTATAGGTAGGGTACTTTCAGAGAGATTTTTAGGCAAAAAAAAAATTTTTTTTACTGTTTTTGTGGAACCAGGTATTGAACTCAGGCCCTTGCACTTGCCAGGCAAGCGCTTGTTCTGAGTCATCTCCCAGGCCCCGCCTTTATTTTATTTTTATTTATTTATTTTGCAGAACTGCGGTTGAACTCAGACCCTTGCACTTGCCAAGGAAGCACTTATTCCAGTGAGCCATTTCTCTGGTCCCCCCTTTATTTTAAATGTTTATTTTGATTTTCACTTATTCTAATGAGATTATATCATCCAAACACAATTAGCCTCTGTACCTATAATAGTTTGAGGTATTCAATGTAAGTGGATGCTCTAGAATTTCCATATAGAGTGAGAATCTGGGGTCCCAAGTCTGGCTGGCAGGTTGTTAGGCTGCCCAGGGACTTGTCACCAAGCTGTCTTGCTCAGCGTATGCTGTTTTCCTTGGATTTACTTGGGGTGGCTTTGGGGACAGGTGATGACACACTGGGTTTAGCTTCCCTTCCTCCCCAGCTGCCATGGCTCTGTGTTCATTTTTGTCATCTGTTTTACTATTTGATAGTAGCCTGCTTTGTTGCTGTTGGGATGCAGATTTGTTGTATAAGAAAAATGTTTAGGAATTAAATGTGACCTTGAAATTTGTGTGTGCGCATGTGTGTGCATGCACGCATGCATGCATACACATGTGCATGTGTGTACTAGGGCTTGCACCCAAAGTCTCATGCATGCTAGGCTGCATTCTGTCACTGAACTACAGTTGTTGGCCCCAACCTTGAAAACTTAGAGAAAGTTTTAGAAATGTGTATTCTAGAAGAGTATTTTAGCGTTTGAGTTATAGGACCAATTTAGTGTATCAAGATGAGTATTTCTAAAAAGTGAAATTGCCTGGAGCATGATGGCCCAGGCCTGTAATCCCACTTCATTTAGGAGGCTGAGGCAGGAGATCTGGAGTTCAAGGTTAGTCTAGGCAATATAGAAGATTTCTTTTTTTAAAAAAGTGAAATTGAATGGAATTAAATAGAAAAGATCAGAAATGTATATATCTGTACTGAGTGGTGCTACAAAATATGTTTTTTACTAGGAGTGCTGTCAGCATTTGGATACCATCGTTTCAGTGGAAAGGGCACTGTGACTGGGAGAACTCTGAGGGCTAGCTGAGTTGATCTAGCTGTAACTCAAATTTATTGACTCCTTAGTGAGGCTGAGATGCTTATGTACTTCATGCCACTGGGTCTTCTCTCTTAACATGTGACCTAATTTGTTGCTTGATGCTTGTGGAGTGCTCAGAAATTCTTTTCGTTTATGGTGCCAGGGTTGAACACAGAGTCTCACGTAAGTATTTTAGCACCAAACTACACCTTTGGCCCAAGTGTCTCCATTTATTTATTTATGAGCAGAATAGATTAATTGAGAGAAAGAAAGCTCCTGTTCAAGAGAGGAACAGGAGCCCCCCCCCCCCCCCCCAGAGGGTAGTTTCCCCGGAAGCTGTCTCTTCCAGTGACTTTTATAGAGGAAAACCATGTGGTAAGGCGGGTCTAAGGTGGTAAAGACATGGTAACTCGCTTAGGTGGACAAGAGGTGGGACAAAACTATGGTTAACCAATGAGATTACAAGCACCATTGCTCAGGTAAAATTGATTAGCAAGCGGGTATGAATATGGGATAGGGTCTCTTCCTATTGAGGTTGGGCTAGTGACTCATTTAGGCTCTTTCAAAGTGATTGATACCTATTTAGAATATCCATCCTTGATGCCCATCCCTAGGGAAGTTATGTAGCTGTGTTTCCTCTTTTTGTCTTGGTCTTGAGGTGTGGCCCATAGGGAGTGTCTGTCTCTTCCAAGTTGCAAAGTCACCTTGTCTGCCATCTTGTCTCTTTGAGGGCCTGGCCCTGTCTGACTGCCTAGAATATTTCTATCTGCCTACAACATTCCCCCCTCTGAAGAAGTAACCTGAACTGCCGTGAGGGATTTGGGCGATGACCGCTCTGGCTTCTTCACGCTGAAACGGGTCATAGTTGTTGATTGGCAGTCAGATATATTCTTCAGAGGTTCTAATCTAAAGGCCCTCAGTAGAGACCAGGCATTTCCATTACAGCTTTGAATCTCTGTCCAATCTCAGTGGGACTCTCCAAAATGATACAGGGAGAAAACTGTTCTCAGGTGGGTGAGATAAGCTGAACCTCCAAATGACATAGGGAAATACAATCTCTGGACCTGACCTGTACAAGTTTGTGTTCTCTAAAACCGAAGAATGAATTTTAGGAACAAACGGAAGTTATGAGCAGAATAGATTTATTGAACGAAAGAAAGCTCCTGTCCAAGAGAGGGACAGGAGGGGGTCCCCAAGAGGGTAGTTACCCAGTGTCTCCATCTTGAGTGATCCTTTCTTTCTTGAGTCTAAGCTACTTATCTTCTTAAAAGGTCATCCCATAAACGGTGAACCAGATCATATAAAATATATACTTGTTAGTCAACTTGCGAAAAGTTTCATTGAACTTCTGTTACATTTGGAGACACCTAACAGAAGTGATGAGATGCACAGGCACCATTGCTGACTGTAAGAAGCTTGTGGTGCTGCATGCCAGCCTGATACACCAAGTAATCGTTTGACCCAGCTACACTGCAGGGTGCGGAGGAGGGGCTCCTGATGTAGAGTCAGTCCCCAGAAGGTGCAGCAGAGAAGGAAAACAACGTAGGGAAAAGGGGCTTCAAATTCCTGGCTTTTGTAATTTTTATTTTTTTTAATAATAATTTAATTTTTTTGGTATTGGAATTGAACTCCAGACTTTGTGCTTGCCAGGCAGGTCCCTATGCCACTGAGCTATCTCCCTGGCTGTAATTTTTTAAATCCCATTAGAAAAACATTTTTCTTCTCTAACTCTACTATCACTAATTGTAACAGAATTAAAAGATTAAATAACGTGTCCATTTGAAATTTATATCTTGTGGCAATATTAGCTATCAGTTACTGAAATATAAGCCAAGTAATGTTCATTAATGCTGCACATTAATGAGTCTGTGATTTCACTTTGTCACTTTACTAGCTGTAAATTCTCACAACTTTGTTTTTATTGGGTCTCAAATTCATGACCTCGCAATTGCCTGGCACAAGCTGTGCCACTGAGCTGTATCCCTGGCCCTATGCTTGCAATTTTATCAGTTCCTTACTATTATTATCTCTTCTCCTTTTATTGTTGTTGAAATTGAAAGAGATTTCCAGTTACTTCCTCTTAAGCATTAACTGATGTTTTCATAACTTTATTTTTCTATTTAAAGAGCCAATATTGATCTTTAGATAATGTTCCTAGAGTGTTTCTTTTACTACCCCATATGCCCTTTTGTTTTGAAAGCTTGAATCCTTTTTTTCAAGCTGCAGCTGTAGTACCTGAAAGCAGTATCACAGGTGTGGATTTCTGCAATTGTTTCTTCCAGCTACACATAGCACATGCCTGTGATCCCATCTTTTGGGAGGGCAAGGCAAAGTTGTGTATTTGAGGGCAGCCTGGGCTATATAGCAAGTTTAAGGCCAGTCTGGAATATATAATGAGACCCTGTGTCAAAAAGAAAAAAAAAACATCATTGCTTCGGTGAAAATATTTGTAATATAGTGTCCTACAAGTTTCATAAAACCCTTTTTTTTTTTCTCTGGTGGAACTGGGGATTGAACTCAGGCGGTTGCACTGGCCAGGGAAGCGCTTATTCCACTGAGCCGTCTCCCCGGCCCCTGTTTATATTTTTATAGATATATAAATTTTAAGTCTTACATCGTGTAGTCCATTTTATTTTGTGTGTGTGTGTGTAATTTCTTATTTTTATTTTATTTATTTATTTATTTTGGCAGAACTGGGGATTGAACTCAGACCCTTGCGCTTGCCAGGGAAGCAATTATTCCACTGAACCATCTCCCCAGCCCCCTGTGTAGTCTATTTCTATTTCTCTTTGCTTTTTTTGTTCAGATATTTAGGAAGCTTTGTGTTTCTGTCTTATTAATTATTTTACATAATATCCTTAGACCTCTATTGATAGTAAATCTTCTATAACAAAGGAAATATTCTTTTTAATTCTGCCTTTTCTCTTTCTCCTGTCCCTAGTATTTGTTCACAGTAGTGTGTGCATCTATGCTACTGTGCTGCCTGTGTGCTTGTGCTTTCATTTAATTGTGAGCTTTCAGGCTGCTCATTGGCTCCTGGCCATTTCATCAAGGTAGCAAGTACGTTTATTCATTTGCCTTACTTTACCTTCTCCAATTTATTGTATTTGTATTTATACCTTGTTGTGATCCCTGTTTTTGTGGTTTTATCCCCCTTGTGTCCATCTTTTTTTATATTCTGCAGTTAAATAATGTAATACACAAATATTTTTGTAAAAATTTCCTCAGTCAACCTTTGGTTGGCTTAAAGTCCATCCTGTAGAATAAATTGAGTTTTCCTAATCTAGAAATCCAGAATCTGACATGCTCCAAAACCCTAAAATTTTTGAGGGTAGATGTGACAGCCACAGGAAGAAACCTCCACAACTAACCCCATGTGATCATGGATCTTGGTCACATATAGGAGCTTAAAAAATACTGCATACAGTTATTATGTTCAGGTTAAGAGTATAAAGGTGCAGATGAACTTAAGTGACCTTTATGTTTGGATTTGGGTCTCATGTCCAAGAAATCTTGTTATGTGTACATAGATATCCCTAAATCTCCCCTTTAAAAGATCCGAAATTCACATACTTGTAGTTCAAACTATTTCAGGTAAGTAATGCTTAAACTTGATTGTGGGAAAAAGATGATTTTTTTTTTTTTTTTTTTACAGTTTCAGAACTTCAGTTTGTTGCTTGTACTCCAAGGGTACCTTAGCAGGTTATAAAATCTTTGGCTGGGGCTAGAGAGATGGCTCAGTGGAATTAAGTGCTTCCCTGGCAAGCACAAGGGCCTGAGTTCAATCCCTGGTTCTGCAAAAAAAAAAAACCCTTTGGCTGATACTTTTTTTTCCTGCAGAATCTGACAATTGTCCAGATGTCCCAGCATTGGATGTGGTGTAAAGATGTGTGACGCCAGCTTGAATGTTCTTCTCATTAGTTACTTGACCTTTTGTGCCCATCTTTCTAAAACATTTTCTCTTTACTTTTGACATTTAGTAACTTTACTCAAATAAGTTGGTGTTAAATGCTTATATGAATTTTCCCGGTACATGTATTTTCTTCCAAGAGATAGACTCAAGTCTATTTTATTTTAAGACCATTTTCATTAATTATATTATTTTGATTTTCTGTTTTTGAAGACCCTAGTTATGCAGAGTCTACCAAAAACAAAACAAAATCAAATATACTTAAGCAGTTTGCTGGATTAAGTGTATAGAAGCTACTGGCCACTACTTTGAGCACCCCTTATAATTATAGAGGCAGGAGGTAGCGTATTAATTTCATGATGTGTCAATGAATTTAATATTAAAATATTTATACAAGTTTTTCTTTCCCTGATGTTTGTGGCAGATTCTGTATGCTGAGTTTTTCTTTGTATATCTTTATAGCAATTATTTCCCCTTTAATTTTTATATACTTTTTCATTTCTTTATTGTCTTACTGTTTTCTGTAATGTCTTTATTCTCTTCAGTTTCTTTTTCATTTCTCTATAGTTTTCTTCTCTATCTTGTCAACTTATGCCAGCTTGTGCTTCTCCATTACTGTTACCTCTTCATTTCTCCTTTGAGCTGTTGAATTTCTGCTTTGTGGCTGTTGGATTTCTGCTCTGTGACCTTACTCAAACATGGTAATGTCACTGATTTTCTTAAACTCATACAAGAGTATTTTGTTGTAATTTTTACCTTCTCCATTGGAGTATTGTTCTGGTAAGTGCTCTATGGTGGTAGTTGGTGCCTTTTGCCTCTCTTTTCTACACTTTTCTTACAGTACATCTTGGACAGTGACATGGCATTGACCTTTTTTTTTTTTTTTTTTTTTTTTTTTTTTTTTGTCTTTTTGAGACAGGGTCTCACTATGCAGTTCAGGCTGGCCTTAAGCTCACTTTGTAGCTCAGGCTGGTCTCGAGCTCACAACAATCCTCCTGCCTCAGCCTCCGAGTGCTGGAATTACAGGCCTGCGCCACCACGCCCGGCTAGCATTGATCTTTTTATTCCTATATCTTAAATGAATTAGATTTTCCTGAGTTCTTTTTAGGAAGTTTGGGGCAGCATACTTTCTAGGTTTTTGCCTCCAAGATGGTCTTTTACATATAGGGCACTTGGGTGTTCTCTTTGTGGATACAAGTCCTCCTTTCTAAAGCAGACTGCATGGGAGGCCTTTTGTGCTAGTTCTGGATATCCTACTGCTTTGCAGCTATGACTAGAGGGATACAACCCCCGGGTGTCAACAGACCCCTTTTCTTAGGGAGGTGGGCTGTTTTTGTTGCTTTGGGGCTGGTTTTATCACCTACCACACTGGATGTCAGGATCCTACAGCCATCCCAATGTGGATTCTGTCTGCTTTGATCTCTGTCCTGCTCTCAGAGTTTTCATAGCTTTGTTTGTTCTCCTAGATGTGCTGATGAGGTTTTCTTTTATTTTTCCCTTCTCTTCTCCTTGTTGATTTGTGTATTTTCCAGGGGAACTTGTATCTATAATGCTGTCGTGGTCATACCAGGAACTGCAACATAAGATTCTTTCACTGTGCAGTTCTAATTCAGATAGCACCGTTGTCATTTTACTGTTCTGTAGTTGATTGTTAGGAAGGGGAGACCAGTTTTACCATTTAGTGAACTTTGTTTGACATGTGTGTCAAAGTCATGAAGTAAGTTCCTAAATCAGTTGGGTTTTCTTCTCCTTCCCAGTGGTTCCCAAATTGTTTGATTCTCAGACTGTTTACCAGTGCATATGGCTTAGACAGCCACCCTTGTTCTAATTGGTTTCAAATAAGAAAGTTTGATCAAAATAAATGGATGAAATTCATTACCTCTGATATGTCAGAAAGGAATAGGAACGAAATGTGACTCTACAACATTTTCTAGTATGGTCTTTGGACCACTTTGAAAGCTAGGCTCATCAGTATCTCCTAAACTTTGATAAAACTAACTAAAAATTATATTTCCTGTGTTTACTATTCCTAAAGTTAGGTTTTACTAACTAATTGGTCTTTGTTTTAAGGATTTCTTTTCAGTTTGTAAACTTAATGGCTGTATTCAATAGCTGATGTGCTTATTGACTTAGCAATATTTAAACTTTAAAAAGTTAATTGTCAACATTTTAAAATTATATAGATTCCATGAAAAAAATCTATTTCTGATGATTCTTGAGAGATTAGAAATTGGGCTATGCTAAGTGTCATTCATGCGGGAAGCAATTCACCAGAGTTGTCAAGTGGCTGCCACCTTTAGGTGGGGCCCGTGTTCTCCAGCTTCTGCATTGCCATCTCTTCCTTCGCTGCCCTTGAGTCTTCTTTAGTCATGACATTACCTATATGGACCTCAGAGACCTGAGGGATTGAAAAACCAAGTTATAGTTAATAGTCTGTGCCTGCTGGCCATGAGATCTCAATTACTAGTTGTAGGAAGTAGAGGCATTCATTTGGAACTGAAAAATAAAGCATCATTAGCAAGAGCTTTTTTAAGCTCAATACTATGCCATCACACTGGGGAACTGAGTTTTTTGCTGTTCTACTCATTAGTTAGTAAAATATCTCATTTCTTATGAATATAATTATATAAAATCTAGATCATTAAAAATGTGTTAGCCAAGTGTAGTGGCGCAGGCCTGTAATCCCAGCACTGAGGAGGCTGAGGCAGAAGGATTGCTGCGAGTTCAGGGTCAGCCTGGGTGGGCTACAAAGTGAGTTGAAGACTAGCTTGAACTGCATAGTGAGACTTTGTCTCAAAAAGACCAAAAAAAGTGTTGTTTCTTTGTTATTAAAAAACAAAGCAAGCACGGTTGGTACATTTCTCAATATAAATTATGGTATAGTTAACTAGCAGTTCATAAAATGATTTATTTAATTAATTAATTATTTGTTTTTTGGGGGAACCAGGGATTTAACTCAGGCCCTTGCACTTGCCAGGGAAGTGCTTATTGCATTGAGCCATTTCCCTGGCAAAATGATTAATTTTATACTTTCTTTTTTTTTTGATACTTTCTCTTAAGGTTTAGTATCTGTAGATTTTGCTAGCAAAACACTTTCTCAAACTTTTTAAACTTCACTAAACTTCAGGAAGCCATATGAATCATGTATATAATAGGCAATTTACATATGCTATTACAAGTTTTCATTTGACACTTTAAGTGAAAAAAATATGTAATTTAGATACATCAAGATGTTTCTAAGTCTTCCCAAAACAAAACTGTTCAGTATAGCTTTAGTATTAAGCATATGACTATATATATAATATATATATATGTGTGTGTGTTTTATTTTAAAATTGGAATATAATTCATATGCCTTATCAGTTACATATTAAAAGTATGTAACTCAGTGTATTTTAACATGATTGAGCATCCATTACTGCTACTTCCAGAGCATTTCATTACCTTCAAAAAATTCCAAACCTCTTAGCCCTCACTCTTCATTCCCTCCTCCTCACTTCCCTTGGCTACCACTAAGGTAGGATTCATGTCTATGGATTTGCCTATTCTGGACCCTTTATATAAATGGAATTAAATGATATATGATCTTTTGTGTCTAGATTTTTACACTTAGTATAATGTTCTCAGTGTTTACCCATTTTATAACAGATGTCAGTATTTTATCCCTTTGTATGGCTGAATAATATTCCTTTATGTGGGCATCCACATTTTTATATGTTCATCAATTAATAAACATTTGGATTATTTTCAGTTTGGGTTATTATTAATAATGCCTTGTGAACAGTCATGTACACATTTTGCATGGACATAGGTTTCAGTTCTCTTAGACCTAGAAGTCAATTGCTAGGTCCTTTGGTAATTCTATGTTTAACTTGTCAGGGACTGCCGAACTGTTTTCTGTAACAGCTGTACTAATGTACATTGCTACAACAGTGTAGGAGTGTTCCAGTTTCTCTATTCCTCATAAGTACTTTACTTACTTTTTAAAAAATTCTAGTCATCCAAATGTATGTGAAATGATACTTCATTGTAACTTAGGTTTGCATTTCCGTAAGTGTTAGTGTTCTTCCTGTGTATTTACTAGCCATTTGTACATCTTAGACAAGTGAATTGAATGTCTCTGTTGTTGAGTTATGCTAAGTTTTGAGTGGTGCTTGTCCCTCTAGAAGTTCATGTTTTGGAGTCTTGGTCCCAGGATGGCAATATTTGGAGATGGTGTGGACAGTAAGAGAGAGACCCTCATGGGAGGTCCTGGTCAGTTGGGGCAGCCCTTGAAAGGATGACTCTCCTGGTAGTTTTCTCTGGAGGGTTGTTAGAAAGCCTGACCCAACCCCACCCACTCTGACTTCCTGTTGGGTCAGCTTGTTCCTACCATTGCAATCCACTATAAGGTGACATAACTAAGGGGAGGGGCTTGCCTATACATGCATCCTGCTGTTTGTACTTTATGCTTTAAAACTGTGAGCTATATAAACCTCTTTTATAAGGTTAGTCTGGCTCAGGTATTTGTTATAATACAAAACTGATTAATACAAATTATAAGAATTCTTTCTAAATTTTGGCTACTAAACTATTTTTTCATTGATTGATTGTGATTGTGTATCATAAACCATTGCTGAATCCAAGTTCATGAGGTTTATACCTGTTTTTAAGAGTTTGACTTATATTTAGTGCTGTGATCCATTTTGAGTTAATTTTTTGTATAGTGAGAGGTAAGAGTTTACAGCTCATTTTATGTGTGTCTATCCAGTTGTCCTATGATCATGGACAAAGACAAGCTAAAAAGACTACTTTTTCCACATTGAATGATTTTTCCCATCATTGTTAAAACTCAGTTGACCATAGCGGTATGGGTTTATTTCTGGACTCTTAATTCTCTACCATTGATGTGTATTTCTCTTCTTACACCCATAACACATTGTCTTGATTACTGTAGCTTTAATAATCTTGATCATTAAATACATTTTTGCTGTATTTTAATTCTTTAAAAATTTAAGATTCTTTTTGTTATCTATCATGATCTTAATAACAGGGCTATTTTACTTCTTAGAAATCTTACACCATTTTCAATTTTAAAATGTTTACTAAGTTAGAATAATGGTTTTCTGAGCTAATAGACACAGTTGGGTTAATTGACCTTTTTCTATCTCTGTGTTGGGAAAGTGTATGCTAGTTAAGTATTTTACCAGGGGGGATGGGGAGATGGCTCAGTGGAATAAGTGCTTCCCCGGCAAGTGCAAGAGCCTGAGTTCAATCCCTTGTTCCACCAAAAAGAAAAAAGAAAAGTATTTTACTAGGAATTGTCTAGAATTATTACCCTCAGAAAAACTGGACCTCATTAATAGACATACCTGTTTGGTGATTGTGTAGTCAAGTCTTACTGACCACCTGGTGCCAGTTAGCAAAGTTACTGATTTGCAGAATATTGGGCTAGACAATGTAATTTAATTTCTACCATAAGGATTTTTATCATAGTTTTTATTAGGATGGATTATTTGGGGGAATAGTAGAGTTTGGTGTGAGCTCTGTTCAAAAAGTACCAGTAAAATGTTTTCTGAAAAAAAAGAGAATGGTATGTGCATAGCACCTAATGTGATTCCATTTGTACAAGTATATTAAAGTCCTTATAGAGGACAAAGTTAGCTTGGAATCAATTTATTTTGCAAAATGAGGTACAGATTACATGGATAAGGAGCAAGGATGCCATTTGGACTTGTTGTCACAGGCAATATTATATGGGCGGGATATATCTAAACTGTGTATTAAGAGACTTAAATCACTTTAAGTTTCAAATATTTGTATGTATTTTAAATACTCAAGTAGGTGTATACAAATGTATGTTCAACAAATAATGGAAATTACTTAAATAAGATATTAGGGCTAGCAGTGTATGGGAATCAAACATTGTCTCTCTTTATTTTTTTTTCTCTAGACAGAGTCTTGCTGTGTAGTGCAGGCTGGCCTGAACTCACTATTGTAGCTCAGGTTGCCATCAGACTTGTGGCAATCCACCTGCTTCAGCTTCCCAAAGCACTGGATTATAGGCATGAGCCACCACACCCAATCACACATTGTCTTTGGAGTTAGTGTGAGTTTGGATCCTGCCACACACCCCTCACTAGTTGTATAACTTTGAGCTGGTTGCTTAATTTCTCTGAGCTTCAGTTGCATGGTCTATGAAAATGGTGGTTGATATTTGTCTCTTGTGAAACCTGATGTTTATCTCAAGTGAATAGCTTGGTCTTTGGTATTCTGTAAATAACTTTCATTATTAATATACTAATGCCCAGGAAAAAACTGTGCTCTCCTTTTGTGGAAGGGCATGTCTAAGTGACTATATTTGAAGATCTGCAAACTTGGCTTTTTTTGTCAGAAAACATTTGCATGCCTACTTGTGTCAGGCTCCTGTTCTTGTATTTTTACCTATCAATGTAGGAGGAAACAACAGGGGGCAGGTGATTTGCATGACATCCTAATAGCACAGGTGCATGAGGGTATGACAGAGGAGCCCAGGCTTAAAGGTATTCTTAGGAGGAGTGGTTTCCCTGAGACTCCAGGAGTAGGGAGTTTCCCAGTTGAAGCCAGGAGGAGGGACAGTGTGTGCAAGGGCAGAGAGGGTTTGTCGTGTTCCAGGACAAAGAGAAGAGAAGGTCGCAGCAGGATGAGGAGCAGAGCCTATATGCCTGCCAAGGGGTTTGGGGTGTTCTTAGGAAGACAGTTTTAAGCAAGAGAATGATGAAATCAGATTCTTTGTTGTAATTCTGTACTCTGCTGGGTTTGTGGGAAAGGATTAGAATGAAAAAAAGGAGTGTGCATGCTTGTGTGTGTGTGTATGCATGCATGTGGGTGGCCCTCTGGAAGAGTCTCACCTACTCCGGTGAACATGTTAGTTGACTGGTTTAGCAGTAATGACCGTAGAGATGGAAATAAGTGAGCCAATCAGAAAGGGTTTTTGTTTTGGGGTTGTTTTTTTTTTTGTATTTTAGGGAAGGGTCTACAGGGTGTTCAGGATCTTACTACTAGGTCAGACTCATAGTGATCCACCTGTTTACAGCCTCCCAAGAGCTGGGATTACAGTCATACACCACCATGCCCAGTCTTAATTGCTATCTCAGTGTGTCCTGGGGGTGGGGCCGGCACAGCAGGCCTGGGGATCGAACCCTTGGTCCCTGGGCCTGCTTGCAGGCACTTTAATCTGCTGAGGTATTTGGCTGGCCCTTAATCAGAGAGCTTTACAGGCAGGAAATTTTCCAGATTTGCCGAGGGATTGGACATGGAGGACACAGTAATGGGACAAATGACAGGGATGCCCCTGAGGTTTCTGCTGGGAGCTCCAGGTGGGTAGGGAAATTCAGAGAAGGAGCAGTGAAGGGAAAAGGTTTACAAACTTTCATTGTGTGGAAGAAAATTTTCAAGTGGAACTCAAAAACTGGGTTAGAGAGAGACATTGTGAAATTTCAGTGATATTTAAAGCTATAGAGATGGGTGAATGACCTAGGGAGAATGTGAGCACTGGCAGAGGCCCGAGGTTGACCCCAGAAAGCTGCAACATTTGAAGGCTTGGGAGGAGCAGCTGGAGAGGATGGAATGCCCACCCTGAGAGCACGGTGCCCCAGAAGCCAGCAGTGCCACCCTTGTGTGTAGGGTGGGCACCTGCGGACCTGTTTAGAGATGAGAACTTATTGTCATTTGTTACAGTTGGCAGGAGCAGCTTTCTTGAGGTGTGGAATGGGAAATGAGGTTGGAAGGGGTTGGAGATGAGTTAGAAAGGATAGAATGGAAACAGAATGCCTGACTCTGCAGAGGTCTGCCCTTGAAGGAGTAGAGGACGGCAGTTGCAGGAGGAATATAGGATCAAGAGAAGTCTCTTGAACATATTATTTTTAAGATGGAGAAGTCTAAATCCTGATACAGACTTGTACCTGGTAGAACAGATATAACCTTGTTACACAGCTTATGCATTCACGGAACTATTTCTGGTGAGGATCAAATGAGAGAATGTCTACAGTGCTATGTATATATGCAAAGCATGGGAATGTGGGCTCTGGTGGCAGGGAGATCCAGAGCCCCCATGATCTGGTCTGTTTCCAACTCTGTTTAGTAGTAAAGCCATTCTCCCACAACCCCCTGCATTTTTTGATTTGTACCCTTTTCCTGAAATCTGTTCTCCTGTTGTTTGACAACATCTTCCTGTCTATCTAAACCTACAATACTCTTCCCACTGCTCCAGTTCCCACTGGCTCCTTTTTATTTTTTGTAAATTTTTTTGGTATCTCCTCTCCCTTGCTGCTTAACCATTGGGCTGAGATTTTCTACAGTACTAGGGAGTCATTCCCCAGGGTCAGGAATTCATACACAGATTAAGAGCCTTCTGTGCATGAATACATGATGTGTCTTGTAAATATGAGCTAATATTTTCCTAGCATGTGTAGTTTGTTAATAAGAAATCCTTTAAAAGCCTTGTAGATATATTTGCTTTCACTTGGTATGAGAACAACTGTACAGAAATCTGCCACATTTTTTTTTTTTTTTGCCTTAAAAAAGAATGTTTATTTTTTTTTATTTTTTATTTTTTGGCAGAACCGGGGATTGAACTCAGGCCCTTGCACTTGCCAGGAAAGCGCTTGCATTCCACTAAGCCATCCCCCCCGGTCCTAAGAATGTTCATTCTTGAAAAGGTTTGGAGTCACCGTTCTACATAGTCTAACCTTCGGAGTTCTATTTCATGTTCTTCACCATCTCACTTTTGGTGGTCTTGTCTCTTGTCAGTTGCTTAAGGGCAAAAGTTGTTCTTTCTTCTTGTAATACTTTACTGGAGAGGTTGGCAAACTGCAGTGCCTGGGCTCAGTCCAGCTAACTTCCGGTGTTGTTTGTCCCCTCCAGCTAAGAAGAGTTTATATAGCTAAGCACTGCAGTCAGTCTGCTGATGTGAAGACACTAATTTCAGACTCCAGTTAATAAGCAAGATATTATCTCTTCCAAGGGTTTCATTTTTCTTATTAGTAGATCTGTATTAGAAAGATTTATAGTCAATTTTTATCTCATCAATAAAAATCTGATAAAATGTTAGAAAATGTTACATAAATAGCTATATAGTATCATTTTGGGTTGATTTCTCATATCTCTGATTCCATTAAGAACTATTAATCCTCTGATAAGACTTACGTGTAAAAAAACAAAGCCTATTTACTCCATGTTGTGGTTAGTAACTTGATGCGAACAATAGATAACTAGTCATGCTCCCCATGAGAAGAGAAGTAGGTGGGTACCTGGTGTGCCAGGGCTTTCACCAGTTCTTGCATGTGGCTTCGTGTCTAGTGCTGAAAGCAATCCTGAGAGGAGTTCTGCCAGCCACAATGGAGAGAGCACAGAGGCTGGGGGCTGTTGAGTTCCGCAGTCTGTGGGCATGAGCTAGCAGGGGGTAGAACCCTTGTTTGGGCTGCATTTCTACTTCTGAGCATGTTATACCACTAGAACACACAGGACCGTAGTTGTCTCATGCAGTGAGGACAGTCTGCGCTTTGGTTTCCAGGATGGAGGGACTTGGATTTTAGTCAACTTTGCATCCTTACTGAGAGAATTTAGATCTCATCTTATGCTTAGTTTCAAGACTGATACTGGTTTGAATGTTCTAGGAGTCTTGTACACATGGGGAAACTATGAATAAAAGCCCTTCCCAGTGGGCAAATGGTGCTGCTATGTAATATAATTACTATTTTCTCATTTGATCATGATTTAGTACTTCTTGTCTTTTTTCTTTTTCCTTAGATTTCACATTTTGGGAATGGGGCCAGCCCTCAACCAGAAGCTTCTTTAACCCCAACTACATTTCTTTACTTAAGGTCTCTGGGGCATTTGGCTGGTATGGATGTTTGTGTTCTGCTTTCTGCTCTTTGGCTTTAATGGACTTCCCCACTTCCTCTCGGGCAGCGTCACATAAGATCTCTGTGCTTATGAAAACTTGGTGAGCAATTCTCTTTCCTAGGTCAGTTTTTAGTACCGCTCTCTGCTGTGGATTTGGGTGTTACTGTGCTTGCTGTATCTTTCCCTTTTATCATATCAGTCTCCCCTATTCATTCACCCCATTTGGCTATGAAGAGTCCCTTATCCAAGAATAATATCCCATGTTTTTGTTTTATCTTGATAACTATATTTCCTTCTGTGTTTGGTTTTACAAGATATAAGTGTACTAATGCCATTCTTTAAAATAAAATGTAGCTAGAGTGGTAGAGCATACCTATAACCGCATACATGGGAGGCTGAGGCAAAAGAGTTGCAAGTTCAAGCCAAGCCTGGGCAACTTAGTAGGCACTGTCTAAAAAAAAGAAAATTAGGTTCACCCCCCCCTTCAAAAAAAAAAAAACAAACAAAACCCACACTACAGTCTTCATTCCTTCTCTCACATTGTTAATTTTTTTTCTCTGCTGGGTTTGGTTAACACAGTATTGAGAACTCTGGTGCTGTAAGAGGCTTGCTCCCTAAGCCTGGCTCTTTAGCCTTACTTTTCTTCCCCTTCATTCTTCTACAGTGTACAGTGTTCCTCCTACAAGAACCAGTTGCTTTGTGTGGATTCCATTCCTTTCTGCCTACTCAGGAACCTTGCTACTTTTCTCCTTCAATTTTAATAAATACTCTCAAATTTATGATTCTAATCATGTGTTGTTTAATGACTGAGTATTTTCTGAGAAATCTGTCTCTGGGTGGTTTAGTCCCTGGGCAAGCTTCATAGTAAACTTCACTTACTCAGACCCAGATCACACAGTTAGGCTGAGTGATGGGCCACTGTGGGTTATATGGCCACTGCTGACTAGTGCTTTTTTTGTTTGTTTGCTTTGTTTTTTTAGGGAAGGGTCTACAGAGTATTCAGGGTCTTACTACTAGATCAGACTCATAGTGATTCTCCTGTTTTGCCTCCCAAGCGCTGGGATTATAGGCATGTCCCACTATGGCATGCCAGGGATCAAACCCTGGTCACTGTGCAATGCCTAAAAAGGTGCTTTAGTCCGCTGAG
Source organism: Ctenomys sociabilis (assembly GCA_004027165.1). Lineage (NCBI taxonomy): Eukaryota > Metazoa > Chordata > Mammalia > Rodentia > Ctenomyidae > Ctenomys > Ctenomys sociabilis. The sequence goes on along the minus strand of PVKA01001374.1, from coordinate 62,215 downwards.
CTTTGCTAGCCTAGTTCAGTCTGTTCTTTTTTTTCTTTTTTTGTGGAACTGGGGATTGAACTCAAATCCTTGTGCTTGCCAGGGAAGCATTTATTCCACTGAGCCACCGCCCCAGCCCCGAATCTGTTCTTGAACTCACTATGAAGCCTGGGCTGGCCCAGAATCTGAGGCAGTTCTCTGCCACAGCCTCCTGAGTGCTGGGATTATAGGTGTGCGACATTACCCTCAGCAAGAATTAAATTCCTGTGGTATGGTGAGGTGCTGGTATGATGACAGGGTGTGAGAGTGGCAAGAGATAGGAAGCTTAGATTAAGTTCCGTGCCTACCCTCGGGTGCATGGCTGTGGCTGAAGCGGCAGGCAGGTCACACTCACTGATGAAATGGTTGTCTGTGGCTTCTTTAGTCTTTCCCTTCACCCTCTCTTTTTGCACCTTCTACCAGTTTGTCTCAAATCCTTTGCCCAGTTTTAATTGATTGCTGTATTGTTTTAATGCTAAGCTTTGAGAGTTCTTTATACATTCTGGGTGGAAATCCTTTGTAGGCAATGTGGTTGCATATATTTTCTTCTCATAGTAGTATTTCCTGGAAAAAATTTTTGCTTTTTTTTTGTGCAGAACTGGGGATTTGAACTCAGGCCCTTGTGGTTGTCAGGGAAGCACTTATTCCACTGAGCCATCTCCCCGGCCTCAATGTTTGCATTTTAAATAAATTCAATTTACTGATTTTATTATGTGGGTTTTGTTTTCATAATATCTAAAAACCCAGGTCATGAGTATTTTTCTCCTGTGTTTTACGTGCATGCTACTTGCAAACAATTTGGAATTAGTTTTTCTATAAGGTATAAGACTTGAATTCAGATTCACATTTTGGCAACACTACTGAAAAAAACAGTTCCTTTTCAACTTATTTTGCACTTTTGGTAAAAATCATTTTCTATGAATTAGCATGATGGTGTACATTTATAACTAGCTACTCTAGAGGCTGAGGCAGGATGATTATAAATTTGAGGCCAGCATGGGCAACTTAGTAGCATTTTGCCTGAAAATAAAAAGGGCTTGGAAAGTAGTTCAGGCCTCCCTTTGTTCAATCCCCACTACTTCCATCCCTAGCACTTTACTGTATTTGTGTGATTTGTATATTTCCGGCCTCTTTTCTGATCCGTTGATTAATGTATGTTTTACTAGTATCAGACCATCTTCATTATTGTAGCTTTTATAGGAAGTTTTAAAATCAGATGGTGTCATTTTCTATTTTTCTTTTTCAAAGCTATTTTGGCTGATTTAATTTATTGGTCTTTCTATGTAAATTTTAGGAGCAACTAGTATGTGATAATCCTTTCCAAGGTTTTTTCTTTTCCAAATGGTATTTTTAAAATTATTAGGTTTATAATGATCACATTAATCATGGACCTTTGTACCTGAATATGATGTCTTGAGTCTTTTTTTTCCCTCCCTGTTCCTTCAACTCCTCTTTCTCTTGTTATAATTTCCATATCCATTCTTCTTTGTTATTTTTACCTTTTTACTTCCCGTCTTCCCTCCTCCCTCGTTCCCCTTTCTTTTTGAACAATTTGTTCCTATTTCACAGTGTCTTAATACATTTTGGCTGTTATTTACATTTTAAGTTTCTCATACCAGAGTGAAGATATGATATTTGCATGTGTATATATGAAATCTTTTTCTTAAAGAGTATAGTCTCAAGATCCGTCCATTTAACAATAAATATCTCAAGCTAATTCTTCATAGCTGAGTAGTACTCTAATACATTAAAAAAAAACACATCTCTTTTATCCATTCATTGGTTTATGGGCATTTGGGTCATTTCCAAGATTTGGCTGTTAGACAAACTGTAAACGTGGGTGTGTATGTACTGTGGTATCATGCATTTAATTCTTTCTGGAGGATGCCAAGAAGCAGAATAGCTGGATCAGAAGAGATCTGTAGTCCTAATTTTTTGAGGAATCTCCACGCTGATTTCCACAGTGATCACACCAGTGTACACTTCAAACAACAGCAAGAAAGAATTCCTTTTTCCCCACAGATCTGCCAACATTTATTTTTGGTTGATTTCTTGATAGTAGTGATTCTTTCTGGTTACAGAGTCAATGCTTAAAAATCAATAGCATAGCCGGGCATGGTGGCGCATGCCTGTAATCCCAGCACTCGGGAGGCTGAGGCAGGAGGATTGTTGTGAGTTCGAGACCAGCCTGAGCTACAAAGTGAGCTTAAGGCCAGCCTGAACTGCATAGTGAGACCCTGTCTCAAAAAGACAAAAAAAAAAAAAAAAAAATCAATAGCATTCCTGTTGCTAATAATAAACCCACTGAGAGAGAAATTAGGAGAAAAACATCTTTCACAATAGCATTGAAAATAAAAAGAAATACTTAGGAAGCAGCCTAACAAAGGAAATAAAAGAGATTGAAGAGGATATCAGAAAATGGAAGGTATCCCTTGATCTTGAGTAAGAAGGACCAACATAGTGAAAATGGCCATACTACCAAGATGGTTACACAGATTTAATGGAATCCCAATCAAAATACTGTTAGCATACCTTATAGAACTAGAAAAAATATTCCTAAAATCAATTTGGAACTGGAAGAGACCTAGAAAACCAAAAGTAGTTCTGGACAACAAAGGCAAGGTAGGGGACATCACAATCCCTGACTTGAAATTATACTACAAAGCTACTGTGACAAAAGCTGCATGGTACTGGCAAGCTCACTCAAACCAAAAAACAAACACGACTGGAGGATCAGTGGAACAGATTTAAAGATGCAGAGACAATTCCAAACAGCCAGTTTATCTTTGACAAAGGGGTCAAGAACTTTCACTGGAATAAAGATAACTTATTTCATAAATGGCACTGATAACACTGGATTTTTAGGGGCCAGAGAGATAGCTCAGTAGAATAAGTGCTTGCCTGGCAAGCACATGGGCCTGAGTTCAATCCCTGTTTCTGCCAAAAGAAACAAAAAACAACAACAAAAACAACTAGCTTTCCACAAGCCAAAGACTAAAAGTAGACATGTCTTTCACCGTGCTCTAAACTAAATTCAAAATGGGTCAAAGATCTAAATATTAAAACGAATAGTAAATCTGCTGAAAGAGAATAAGTAGAACTCTTGAAGGCATTGGTTTAGGCAAAGATTTCATGAACAAAACCCTGATTGCACTAAAAATGTCACATAGAATCACTGTCTGGGATCTTATCTTACTGAAAAGCTTTTCAACAACAAAAGAAATAAAATTCTTTTTCCCAGTACCTCAAAGGACTAATATCTAGACCATATAAAGAATTGAAAAATACCAGATTCCCCCAAGTTAATGACCCAGTCCAAAAATGGGCATCTGATGTAAATATATACTTCTCTGACAGCAAATAAATATATAAAAATTTCAACAGCACTGGTCATTCAAAAGATGTAGAATAAAACAATGCTGAGATTCTATCTCCAGAAAGAATAGCCTTTACCAGGGTTTTGACTGGAACTGTGTTATATTTGTAAATGAATTTGGGGTAGAATCGATGTCTTTGCTATGTTGAATCTTTTGTTCCACAAACATGGTTATGTGTATATCTGAGTGTTTCCTTCATCAGTGATAGTTTTCAGTGTTTTAATATGTCAGTGTTTTAGATTTTTGCTAAATACTTTACTTTGAGAAGTGAACTTTTTATTAGTATAGGTTGGCAGTACATCTTGGAGAGTTGCTTCATGTGTATACATTTGAATCCTTTCTTACCTTTCCCCTCCCCTTTATTGTAGATCTCCTTTTTATTCATAAAAGGTCTGTCTCCCCATTTCTTACTAGCTTTTATTTTGCTCTTTGATTTTTTTTTTTTTTTTTTTTTTGTGGAACTGGGGATTGAACTCAGGCCCTTGCACTTGCCAGGGAAGCACTTATTCCACTGAGCCATCTCCCTGGCCCAATTTTGCTCTTTGAATTATTTTTATTTTCCTATGAGAAACCATGTGATATTTAAGCTTCTGTGTCTGAATTATTTCACTAAAGCATCATAGTCTTGAGGTGCATCCATTTTCGTACAAATGACTCTATTGTATTTGTTATAGCCGAGTAGTACTACTTGGGTTTACCTAACATTTTCTTTATGTGCTCATCTCTTGGTGTACATATAGACAACTTCCAAGCTTTAGTCGTTATGAGTTGTGCTGGTATAATAAACATTGGGGTGCACATTTTTACAAGTAGGATTTTAAATTCTAGTCTCTTGCTTTCATTCCTGGTATAATAGTGTTCTCAGTAATTACAGCTCTTTGTATATTACTTGGAATATTGTACATAGACAGTCATGTCATTTGTGAATAAGAATTTTATCTCTTTTTAGTGCATTGCTTTTATTTCTCTTTATTACATTGTTAAGCTGGTTGATACAGTCTGGTACAATGTTGGGTAAGAGTGCTCCTTCTTTCCCGTTTACTCTTAGGGAGAAAGCATCTTAAACGCTAGTGTGTATTATATTAACTGTTTCATGTAGAAATACTTTATCACACTGGGAAATCTTGTATTCCAAGTTTGCTGGGAGATTTCATTATGAATAGACATTGAAATTTGTTAATAGTTTTTTCTACATTAATCATATAATCATGAAGGTTTTCTTCTTTAGACTATGAATGTGGTAGGTAACTAACCTTACATTCCTGGGATGAATCTAACTTGGCCATAGAGTATAATGTTGGATTCCATTGTGAATACTGTGCTGGCTTTTTTGCCTTTATTCATGATGAATGTTAGTACTATATTTTTTGTTCTTCATTTTCTGGTTTTGTTATCTGGATAATATTCAGCCTATAGAATAAAAATGAGAATATTTTTTCCTGTTTCTTCAACAGATAATGTAGAATTGGTTTTATGTTATTTTGTTTTGAAATGTTTCTTAGGGCCAGGGAGATAGTGCAGTGGAATAAGCACTTCCCTGGCAAGCACAAGGGCCAGACTTCAATCCCCAGTTGTGCAAATTAAAAAAAAAAGAAGGAAAGAAATGTTTCTTAGACTGTTCTACTGAAACTACCCAGGCCAGGCAAATTATTTTCTAGAAGATATTTTTACTGTAAAATAAGTATATTTCATAGAAACAGACTATTTAGATTGCCTCATCTCAGATAGGTTTTGGTAGTCAGTAACACTTCAAGGAGTTGGTCCATTTCACCTAAGCTGTCAAATTTACAGAGTGGTTCCTAAAATATTCCCTTTTGTCGTATGTGTTTAAATATTCTTGCTGTCTATAGTTATATCTTTTCTTTTATTCCTGGCATTAGATTTTTCATTAGTTTTATTAGAAATTAGTTTTATAAATTTCATTGACCTTCATTCACAATGAGTCACTTTTAGTTTTACTCTTTTTTTTTTTTTTATCTATTTTTGTTTTCAGTATGATTGATTTTATTGGTTTCAACTCTTGTTTTTTTTGAGGTTGAGGAAAAAACTTTATTGGATAGAAAAACCTTCTGTCAGAGAGGGACAGAAGAGGGGCCTGAACGGGTGGCCCCCTGATTTCAACTCTTAATTGTTTGTACTCTTTGGTAGATTGTCAGTATAAACATTTACATATGAATTTATTTACTGACTAGCTTAAAAACGTGTTAAAAATATTTGTGCCTACTGAAAATGTTTGTGTGTGTGTGTCTGTCAGGTTTATAGTAGGATAAGTCATAATGGTGAAATTTACTTTTAGTGTGTACTCTGTGAATTTTGATAGACATATGAAAACATATTACATATAATCACCACCACTATCAAGAATAGTTCTACAACCTCCCAAAATAAACTTCTCTTTTGGGGGGTTAGAAATATTTATTATCCCCTCCCCCATGTACAGGTTACTTCTCAGAAACATCAAGATATTATCCATATCATCAACTATAGTTTGTAGAAAATAACTTTGTCCTATCAACAATACTAAAATAAAGTTTTGTGGTTTTGATTTTTATTTATTTTGGTGATTTAACATTGATAGGAAGGAATGCTTTTTAATATTTAAGAAAGTCTTAGAACTTTTTATTTATTTATTTATTTTGATGGAACCAGGGATTGATCTCAGGCTCTTGCACTTGCCAAGGAAAGCCATTTTAAAGAAGAAATTCCATAGTTCTTTTTTTTGGTAAACTTATACTATACTTTATTATAGTCATAGCCAGTACTCATCATTAGAGAATTAAGTTATCTATTAAGACTTTCATGTAATGAATTACTCTACAGACATAAAAATTATATTATGGAAGACTATTTAATCACAGCTAGTTTTTCAAGTGCATAAAACAGTAGTTAAGAATTACTAACTTTTGGGCCGGCCAAATAGTTCAGCAGATTAAAGCACCTGTAACAGGCCCAGGGGCTGAAATTAGATCCCTGGGCCCTGCCCCTGAGGCAAGCTGAGATGGCAATTGAGACTGGGTGTGGTGGCGCACACCTGTAATCCCAGCTCCTGGGAGGCTGTAAACAGGTGGATCACTTGGAATCTTACCTAGTAGTGAGAGCCTGAACACCCTGTAGACCCTTCCCTACAATACAAAAAAAAAAATTACTAATTTTCGGTTTAAAAATTATCTTTATACACATTAGGAAAATCACTGGAAGATATACTACAATAATTTAATAGTGCTTTTAAACCCTGAAGTTTTTTTCTCCCCTGTACTGGGGATCAAACTTGGGACCTTGGCCTTTCCATTAAGCTATCTCTTTGGCCCCCAAACCCTAGGTTTTTTTTGCATTATTTTGTATTGTTCTGATTTACTACAATGAACTTACATTATTTTAGAATTCAGAGTACTGTACCTTTTCAGAAAAGATTGGCTCTTCCCTTATTTTTAAATAGTATTTTAAAAGTAGATGTTCCATTTGTTCTAATTTGGTTTATTTAAATATATTGGGGCCGGGGTATAGCTCAGCAGTGCAGCACCTCCCTGCCAAGTGTGAGGTCCTGAGTTCAATTTGTGGTACCCTTATACTTACCTGGCAGGGGAGATACCATGATCACAATTTGTGGTACCCCACAAAAAAAAATAAATACGAGGGATTTTTCTATGAACATATGAATCTGTTCATATATAAGCCCTTTGTAAAACTGCTTTGTTTTACTTTTATGCACAGAATTTATCATAAATTTATTATGTCCTTCTACCCCCATTGCTTACTTTTCTGTGAAATGGTTATTAACTTACCTGAGGCTCTTTGTCAATTTTAGATCTTCATTTAGATCAATTATCTTTTCGGGGGGAAGTGTTTGTGGAAAACTACCAAGTTGACCATTTTGGATTGGTTGTCTTGTAACCCTGGAGTATGGTTGATGTCTCAAATATTTTCCTTTCCTGTCGTCCGGCAGGCTCTTTTTGTTTCCCTCCAGGGTGATAGCCCCAGCTCCTTGTGTCACATGTCTGTTTTCTTGTTCACTCCATCATTTTAGCGAAGAACATAATTTCAGCTCTTACTAAGACCAAGAGGTTAGGTTTTTAAAATATTACAAGTTAGAAATAGTTTTTCTGCAGTATTTTGAAGATAAAAGTCAACAATCTTTTAATTTTCTATAAGAAATTTAAGTCGGATGTCTTAGTTTTTATATATGGCCTGCTTTTGTTTGCAGGATTTTCTCTTCCTTTGTTGTGAAATTTTAGGAAAGTGTGGTGCTGGTTACTGGCTGGCCTGTGTCAGGCTGAACGACTCTGATCTCAGATGTTGTCTTGGTCTATTTTCTGTGACTCTTAACAGAAAGCATGGAGTGGGCAGTTGATAAACAGTAGAAGTTGACTTGGCTCGTGATTGTGGAAGCTAGGAAGCTCCTGGCTGGTGCTGGCAAGTGGCATGGCCCTCATGCTGCTTCCTTTGGTGACAGATGGCTGGAGGGTAGGAGAATCCAAGAGGGCACTAAAGTCATTTTTAATAGCAACTCACTCTCAGGGTAAGAAATCTACTTTTGGAATAATGTTAGTAGTCTTACCTAATGGTAACATTAATCTCTTCTCATTAGGCCCCATCTCCCAGCACTGTTGCACTGCAGGTAGAGTTTTCAATACAGGAGCTTTGGGGAATGTGCTGGTCTCAAACACCTGGTGTAAGTGATTGTCCTGCTTTGGGCTCCCAAGTATCTGGAACTGTAGCTGTATACCACCTCATCACCATGATACCCATTTTTTTGTTACTTCTTTTCCTCTGTTCTTTTTTCTGGAACCACTGTTATTTGAATTTTGGTCTGATCAGGTCTTTTTTCCTGTTTTATGTTTTGATCTTTTTTTTTTTTTAATGTATTAGTTATTTAATTAGGTTCTTAGTAAGAAATTTAGAATAGTAATTTATGAGGATAAATTCCATTTGTCAGAGCAAAAATGGATTACAGGTAGCCCCGAACTGAGGAACAGCTTCGATTTTTAATAAAATCTGTGAGTCCACTGCTTTCTGACCCATCTTGTGCTTCTCTGAAACCTGGTGATGTTGAAGATTTCACCCTCCTGGTGTCAGGGTTTCCACAGCTGCTGCTTCTTGAAATAAGTAAGCATCAGTGAAGTGTTTGGGGATTTTCACTTTGCTGATACCAATTTTTGTAGAAGTGGCAGTGACAGATTTCTGGTGTGTTCTTCATAGAGGAACATGATTAAGGCTAAGAAGCCCAATTACAAGTAGCAAGCCACTCGCCAACTGTTTCAGGAAGACCACCTTCTTGCCCCAAATGGTGTCAGGAGTGATGCTAGCTCGAAGTTTCCTCACATGTTGACTTAAGGGTTTCTTGGCATGATTCACGAGGTTTCAGGGCATCTCTTCAGTAGGGTAGTATCTAGGCATTTTTAGAAGCTTAACCACCCTCCATTCTTGTCCCCACTTACCGGTTTTGTCATCATAGCAAGAACTCTCTCCTTTTTCCTCTCAACCTTTGATTTAGCAGCTGAGTACTCTCTCTTGCACAAAGCCTTTCTGGAATACATAGCAGATCGGGAGTATCTACCAGTTCCTCTGACCAGGACAGGATTTCAGCAGCAGTGGGGCTGCTCCTTCTTGGACTGATTTGCCTTCACCCGACCCTTTTTACTGGTACCACTGGCAACAGCCTTCTTGGCTTCGGGCTTCTTCTCTTTAGTGCCTGGCTTCTCAGTTTTTTCTCCCACCATCTTGCAAATGGGAAAGAGAACTAAGCTTCCGACCATGTTTTGATCGATCTTCCCAACTTTTCTCCCAGTCTGTCTGTTGAAACTATTTTTTGTTATCATGTTAGTTTCCAACAGATCTTTTTAAAAAAAAAACATAGTGTTCATATTTCATGGTCACAAGATGTCACAAGATCTTCATTTTATCTGTTACCTTGATTTGTTTTTCTTTAATGTGGAGCTAGAGGTTGAACTATGTACTTAGATGTGCTAGACAAGTACTAAACTGCTGAGCTATACTCCTCACTCCGTGATACAGACAGTGATACTGACCTCTTTGCAGTTTATCTTTTTTTATGTGTTTTCTATGGTTTCCTTGTACTCTTCATTTTTGTTTGCTTTGTTCTTTGTTATTTACATTGGATAACTTTTTTTCAGGTATCTCATAATACATGATTATGTAAGGAAGAACTTTACTTCTGTTCCTCTCAGACTTTGTAAACTAGGCCAAAAAAGACAGACTGACCTTAGAAAAACATACAGATGTTATTACACCATATTATTAAGTATGGTGTAAATACTTTTATGTGGTTTGGGGGAGTTTATAGAAAATAAGTGAAAACAACAAAAATAAAGTCTTATATATACTTTTTAATAGAGGGCAATTAATTCTAGGGACATGATTAGATAAGAAAAGGGACCTGGACCTGTAGGAGCAGTAACCTGTAGGAAAGTTACTAGGAAATATATGGGGCAAACTGATGGGCAGTGAATGTAATTTTAGTAAGGTTTTTTTGTGCAAACTCATCTGCAGATAAATTCCCCATTTCTGGTGATAAAGATATTCTTTTCTGGCACCAAGGTGGCACCTGTCTCATGGGGAATTTACTTCTTGCTTCTAGGCAGAAAGGGTGAAGACAGAGCCCTTCCCATAGAAACAGAAAATCTGCTGTTTCACAGTTGCCTTGAGCTCAAAATAACCAGTATGTCCAAGTGACATATTTTGGAGTAGCATATTATGATTACCTCCAGCTGTCTGTCTTTTGTTTTAAGACTAAGGGACTAAGGACAGGGAAGATAGCTCAGCAGACTAAACTGCCTTCTTAGGCAGGCTCAGGGACAGGGATTTGGTCCCTGGAGTGCTGTGCCAGCCCCTCACCTGGGGCACACTGAGAAGGCAGCTGAGACTGGGTGTGGTGGCACGTACCTGTAATCCCACTGCTTGGGAGGCTGAAAACAGGAGGATCAGTACAAGTCTGTGTAGTGAGACCCTGTACTAAATAAATAAATTTTTAAAAAGGGACTAAAATGTTGATTTGTAGCTGTACAAGTGGCTGAGACTTGTCAATAGTGAGTCTCGTCATAGAATATTATTGGAAGATTTCACTAGGGTAATCTGAGTGGTCAGCAGGTCTTTCTTGACTGGTTGGCTTTCCTAGAGAAAATGCTTCCATACTCTGACTGCCCTTTTTTGGGAGCTGAGTAGCTAAGGATGGGAGGATTGGAGAGAGGGATCTTAAACGCAAATTTACTTAGTCCTTATGTTGTCAGGATGACTCTCATTTGTTCTATAACCTAATCCTGATTTTACCTCAGACTTATGTTGACCTATTTTATTTTGATCCCTGTAACTTAGTGGCTCTCAAATAGGCAGGGGTAAAGACAGGATGTTGGCATTGCCTTTTGAGTTGACACAGAGATTGTTGGCTGGGGATTCTAAAAATTTTGCAATGTGATGACTGTAGGCATAAGAATTGCATCATCCAAAATATCAATAGCTCCTCTCTTTGAAACCAGTACAGGTCTAACTTAAAGCAAATTTCAGTATCAGTTAAACTAATTACCAGTTAATCATTTCTTACTTTACTGCTCATCCTTAATTCATGTTCAGATGACTCTAATTTTTTTTTTTGCGGAACCGGGGATTGAACCCATGCCCTTGCGTTTGCCAGGGAAGTGCTTATTCCACTGAGCCATCTCCGCGGCCCCATGATGACTCTAATTTTAATAATATTTGAAATTGGAATTCCAAAGTTTCTTTTAAGAAGTTCAGGTAAGAGTTACAGGTGGCTCGGACCAGAGTGGTAATTAGTGGAAACAAGTTGTGTTTTTCATGAAGAGTTTATAGAACTTAGATTAAATATGAAGTAAGGAAAGAGTATAATCAGAGTTTTCTCTTGAGCTAATTAAGTGAACGAGTCATTTGTCCTGATGGAGAAGATTCGGGAAAAGAGCCAAACTTACAATAAACATAAAATTTGAAGTATCTGTATTTGGGCCCACAGATAATGTTGAGTTTTCTTAAATAGCCTTGGCTGCTTTAGACTTGAGTACTAATCAGCTCTCATTCAGAAAAGACTCTTTAGCTGTATCCCTCTTTTCCTCCTGTTGCTGCCAACCACTGGCCTTATTTGTTGAGCACTTTGGGATATGGCTCGCCACCTCCACTCCCTGGCATAATCATGTATGTAAGTTTGTCCAAGTTTCTATCCTCAAGGCTCTTGGCCTGTCAGCAGTGATAGTCCTTAAACTCTTATGTCTTATTTTCCTCATTTGTAAATTGGAGCTAATACTATATGTACATTTGCAGTTTTGTGAAGATTAAGAAAAAGTGATCACTAATTACTAATGCTGGCATAGATTAAGTCTTCCATAAATGTGACCTATTAAGATTATTATTGTTTACTTAAATAGCTACTTCATAATGTATGCTAGATTATATTAAGTGACATTTGAGGCTTACTCCCCAGCTCTTAAATTTTAAGTGCCAAAAACAATATACCAATTCCTTGGTGGTTCCCTATACTCATTGTAAAAGAATAAAATAAAGCTTAACAATGTTTTATTCAATGGTTCTTAGTTAGGAATATCCATCAGATCTACCTAGGGGCTGACTTCTGAAAGTCTGAAGAGAGTGCTGTGTGGTGGGAAGCTCCCGCAGCACCTCAGGTGCCTGCTGCGTAGCTGCCCTCTCAGCCCTTCCCCCACCCCTCCCTTTCACCCTCACTCTCCTTTGGAAATCCAGTGCAGTCCACCTCTGACCTGGGCTGCTGCAAGCTGTAGATTTTTAGCAAGGTAAAGGTCATTCTTGGGGTGTTTTGGCTCCTGCGTCTTCATTGTTCACATCAGAAGGCTGACCCCACGTGACACAGAAGATGTATGTCTCCTGTGGTCGGTAAGAGTTCCAAAAGGAGCTTTGCCTCCTGTAATTCTTTTACATAGGTTCTCGTTCACTTTCGCAATGTGTTTGAGTGATGTTAATGATGTTAACAGTATTTTATAAATGAGAAAATTAAGGCAAAAATGATAAAATAGCTGACGGGCAATTTCTACAGAGCCTTTGAAAAAAAGTTACAGGTTGGTGTGAAGCAAACTTTCTTCACATGCTATGTTGTAGGTCAGTATAATGTTTTCAGCAGCAGTTTTAAGGAGCTTTTCATATATTATTTTTATTTTCACCTTTGTTCTTTAATAAGAATTATAAATTCATTACAACTTGGATTCAGGTGCCCTTTCATTCCCTTTAGAAATAGTGAACCTGACCCACTTTTTTTTTGAGAATTCATCTTAAAGAACGGTGTATTAGAATATTTTTGTTCTTCTAATCAAGTGGAATTTAAGAACTGGGAAACCTCGACAGCTTCTGTTCTTTAATGTGAGAACAATCCTCTTGCTTGGTTAAAATTTAGCTTCAGAACTGTTTCTCCTATGATGGCCCCCTGCTCTGCACTTGCCTTGGAGCCAGCCACTTATGGACTGAAACCTTCTACAAACCGCGGGCTAAATAAATCTTTCCTCTTTTAACTTTGGATATTGGGTATTTTGTCTCAGCAATGAGGAAAAGTAGCTAAAACAACCCTTCAATGGAAACAGAAAAACATGCATACTATACTGCATTATTTTTTTTTTTCTTCCTATACTGGGATTTGAACCCAGGGTTTTGTATTGAGCTGTGCCCCCAACCCATGTTTTATTTTTTAAAAAACATTTTTTCCTAAGTCACTAAGTTACCCAGGCTGAGCTCAAACTTTGTAAACTTTCTGTATCTGCTTCTAGGGTGCTGAAGCCAAACTTCCCTTTACTACAGATTGTTAAATGAATAGAGAACAGAATATACTTTGGCCAGGGCCCATGTAATAACTGCAATAACTGAAAATAAAACTAAGGTTTTTTTGTTTTTTTTTTTACACAAAATGTATCTTACTTGTTATATATGTATGTACATATGCATGTATGTATATGTGTGTGTTTTATGTATTTATAATACAGACCAATAAATATAACTAGTTTATTTATTTATTTTTTTTATGAGCAGAATAGATTTGTTGAGGGAAAGAAAGCTCCTGTCCGAGAGAGGGACGGGGTGGGGGGGCCCGAGCGGATAGTTCCCCCCCGTTATATGACTAGCTTAAATATAAAAATATAAGTGAATTTGGATCCCTCTTTACTGGGTTGACTAGCACATCTCCTGCAATCCACATGCACCCAGAATCTCTCAGGTTACAATGGGGTCACGTGGGCCTTAACCCTAAATCTAACCTGACTTGCCTCCTTTCGTTGTTTTCTTGACACAGTCTCCCTATGCAATCCAGGCTGTTTTTAAGCTTGCTATCTAGCCCTGGCTGGCCTTAAACTAATGATCCTCCTTTCCTAGCCTCCCAAGGCAGGAATTTACGGGCATGTGCCACCACACCCAGCAGGCTGGAACCCTTTTAGGAGAGAAATCTGGACGTGGAGGCACAGAGGAAGAACACCAGGTGATGACAGGCAGAGACTAGAATGGCTTATTTATAAACTGGTACCTAGACAACCCTATCAGAAGCTAAGAAGAGACAGAGAAGGATCCTGCAGAGAGAGCATGGCTCTGCTAATGCCTTGATTTCATAACTCTGACCTATAGAACTATGAAGAATAAAGATCTGTTGTGTAAGCCACCCAGTACTGTTATGGTACTCTTAAGAAATTAATGTAATGCCCCACTCCAACTTTTCTATCCTTTCCCCTCTCCTTGCTATTTCCCCCAATTATACTCTTCTTTTCTTATCAGATATAGGAAAAAACTACATTATACTTTTTAATATCTAGAAAATTTTAATATACATCTAACATTATATATTATATATGGTTCTCAGTGTTTCAGTGCTCACTTTTAAATACTTTCAAAGTACAGTAGCATAAACATTAAGAGTTTGCCTAATGGGCCCGGGAGATGGCTCAGTGGAATAAGTGCTTCCCTGGCAAGCACAAGGGCCTCAGTTCAATCCCTGGTTCTGCCAAAATAAATAAATAAGAGTTTGCCTAAAACATATTTTATCTCTTGGCCAGAATTTAGCCAAGACTTACTTTCATACTAAGTATTAGTTTACGAAGACTCACACACCATACATATCAAGTAAAAGTGAATTTATTTAATCAAGAAATTGTCCTCATGGGTCGGCCAGATAGCTCATCTGATTAAAGCACCTGCTTAGGTAGAGTGCAGCAGCCCCAGCATACCGTGCCAGCTCCCTGGGGTGTGCTGAAATGGTGATCAAGACTGGGTGGACTGGAGCCAGGCGTGGTGGCGCATGCCTGTAATCCCAGCACTCGGGAGGCTGAGGCAGGGGGATTGTTGTGAGTTCGAGACCAGCCTGAGCTACAAAGTGAGCTTAAGGCCAGCCTGAACTGCACAGTGAGACCCTGTCTCAAAAAAGACAAAAAAGACAAAAAAAAAAAAAAGTGGGTGGACTGGGCGTGGTGGCACACACCTGTAATCCCAACACTTGGGGGGCTGAAACCAGGAGGATCATTACGAGTCCAATCTGTGTAGTGGGACCCTGTAAACCCTGTACTAAATACCAAAAAAAAAAAAAAAGAAAGAAATTGTCCTCATATAGCAATAAAGTCATGTTGAATTTGGTAATAATACAAATTTTATTCAACAAAAATTTAATTTCTGATATATGTGGCATTCTTCCCTTAGAGCATATGTCAGCAATCATGGTTGAGAAGTTGAATCACTAACAAAAATAAGAGATAATTTATAGAGGAAGAATCGTTAATTTTATGTATTCAGTAGTTAATCTCAGATAACATCCTTACATCCCTGGTCCACTAAATTTAATGATAGCATACCCTGGATAGGGCACACTTAATCCTCCCTAGAACCAGTCAGTAGGTTGATTTAGAAATCATATACCTCTGACCCCAGAACCGCACACTCTAAATCCATCCATCTCTAAAATGCCTCTCCTATGACTGCATGAGGGTTTTGTGGGGGAACATTAGATACAAACCATATCAGATTATCAACAGGACCATGATATGGAAAATCTTTATACATAGTAAATGGATTTTCCCTCCTTTTTAAAAACAGAGCTAGTAGCATCCTTTACACTGCTCTAGACTTTGCTTTAATTGTAGTATGTGAATGTTGTGGTTGCATGGTAGCCAGTGCCCAGATAATGTTGTAATTTATCTTTTCCTGCCAACAATGATCAGTATGAATAGTTTTGAGTTACTTCTCCCAGACGTTTCGGTACATAGGGTAGTTGGCTTAGATTTTTGTTGCTGTGACAAAGTACCTGAGATAGACAACTTGTAAGGAGGAGAGGCTCATTTGGCTCACATTTTTCAGAGGTTTCAGTCCATGGTTACTTGCTTCTGTAAGATCAGAGTTACCCTTCTGTATGGCAGCTGGGAAGCAGAGAGAGAGGAAGGCATGGGGGTTCTAAGCTCTAGAAGGGGGAGCCCAGTGACCTGCCCTCCTTCCACGAGGCCCTGCCTCTTACAGGTCCCAGTGTGCGTGAGTACCACAGGCAAGGGACCATGCCTTTAGCATATGGGCCTTTGGGAATCCTTTCACAATTCAAAGCACAATAGTAACGCATTTTACTCATTCTTTAAAAAGATCAGCTGTCTTAAATACACTGTGATTTGCCTTGTGTTAGTTGGTCCAGATATATAGTAGAAAAATAAAACTAAAGCTCAGTTTCTCCTACTGTGCTTACATAGCACTGATCATTTCTAGATGTAGGGCCATCCCCCCCCCCCCCCCCAGATTATGCAAGCAGACAGTTCTGCTGTGGATGTGAACCAAGTGCCCTCTAATCTAGCTTGCTGATACCATCAGCCTGGAGATTGCATCAGATTCTACAGGTTGAGGGTGTAGATGCCAAACTCAGGTTATTTTAACTGCACTTCTGGCCTACTGATTATAAAATCAGCTTTCCATTGCCATACCTTGGGTTCTGTGAATTTGCTGAAACAATTTGCAGGACTTGGGAAAACACGTTTGACTGTTATAAAGATTGGTGCAAAGAATTCCAGTGAAGAGCCATGTGGAGCAAGGTATATGTAAGGCCACGGCCCGGGCCCGCATGCCTGCTCGGAGGCCACCCTCCACCCTCCTTCAGCTCCTAGAAACTGGTGCTGTTTCCCTGGGATTCACTGTGCAGCTAATGCTGTTAGAAGTGTGAGGAAATCCAGCTAGCCCTCTGTTTGGCATTTCTTCCTCCTTGGTATGAGTCAGGACCCCTTCTACAATGAGAGTCTTACCCTCTGCAGTTGGACACAGTAGGTCAGAAAAAGGTGGGAAAGATTAAAGGGAAGATAAATTCTAGTTTCTATAGCTTACTATGGAGAAGAAGTTAGTAGCCTTAGACAGAATCCTCAAGATATATATCCTAGAGTTGGTAATATGGTTTTATGAGAATTAATGTATAGAGATACCCAGCATTCTTTTAATGGTTTTATTCTCTTCTATTAGTATTCTCGTGTCCATTCTATTAGCATTTAAATTGTAGTAAATATCCTTTATTGCTGTATATTTGCCTGTTTGCCCAATCCTATTTGGATTCTGCAGGGTAAGTTCTAGGAAATAGGACTTCCAGATCAAAGGTATGACCATTTTACATTTTAATGGTAAGTTGGGACTATGTAAGCCATATCAACATTCTGGTTTTTATAGGGAATAGTCTGAGCTCTAAACTTTCATAGATTTATTCACTTTTTCCTAATAGAAATTTTCTGGTCCTGTAAAGGTCTTTAAAATGATACTTTGGAACTTTTTACTCTTACAGTGATGGAATGGGGGGAAGACGTCAAATCGATTTCAGAAGATGAAGCCGTGATGTTGGTGAACCATCAGTCCACGGGAGATGTATGCACGCTGATGATGTGTCTGCAAGACAAGGGAATGGTAAGGCCACCCCGCGCCTTTGTGGACATGGGGGGCCAGGCCTGGGTTTAGGATCTGCACCTCTCCTGAGCTGTTAGAAAATCCGAGCCAAGAAAATGTGTACTTCAGATTCAGAGACTTAAAATAAGTAACTGGCACATTATGAATTCTGTCTCATTAAGCTGTTTTTAAAAATAACATTTGATATGAAAGCAAAGTTATTATAGTTCAAATTAAAGGCTGTTTTCAGATAAAGTAGTAGGTTACTGTTTGAGAACTATAAACACACAAATGAAAGTATTGTGGGAGATAGGAAAGTGAATTAGTTTGTTTTGCAAATCTTTAGCCAAAAGAAAATAAGGTCTGTGTTACTTTGGATTTCATTTGCAAAAGTCAGTTGAAAGATAATATATTGGCTTGTTTTATCTAGTGTTACTAAACCTGTGTCTGAATAGTTTATCTTACATTGCTTATATAAAAAATGAAAGTGTATCACTGCATAAGGTAGATTTAAAAAATAAATTTGGTCTTTAGTACCTGTCTCAGGTGACAAGTAAGCTGGCCCTGGAGAGCCAGAGTGGTGAGGACAAGGCCAGATTTTGTGTTGCTCCTAGGAATGCTGTGAATTTCTCCTGTGGGAGAACTCACTGAACGTTTTCACCTGTATCACTGGTGCACAGTATTTTTGTATGAAAAGCAGAAGACCTCTGAATAGTAATTCATTTAATTGCAAGACATTTTGAAACATAAAAAGTACAAAAAAATTCTATCTTCATCATTAAAAAGTTAACCTTGGAAGCTAATGAAGTTTTTTTATGAAAAATTAATAGTGCTTAAATTTGGGTGTTTTTTTTTAAACAGGGAATCAAACTCAAGGCCTTACACTTGTCAGGCAGGCACTTCTGCCACTGAGCTACATCCCTAAAATTAATGGAGCTAATATTTGTCCCTGTAGTAAGTAAATTGGTAGAAGTTCACTCGGTGTTTAATCATCATGGTCAGCTCTGACAGAAAGTATGGACACTGCCCTGAATTTTCAGGGGATGCAGGTACTGTGGAGGGAGGTGTCAAAAGCAGCCCCTACCTGCAGACAGGAGTGCTTTATTGGAGGGTGCCACAAGCCAGTGGTGTAACTGATAAATGGAAAACTTAGCAGAGGGGAAGAACATGAAGTTGGCCTTAAACATAAAAGATGATTAGAGTTTTGTTAGATTGAAGGTGAGATAGGGGCCTTCTTTCTTAGTCAAACTACCTTGGCAGAACACAGAGGTGCCAGCAAGTCTATTTTATTTATTAATCACCATTTTGACTTGCTAGGTCAAAGCAGTGTCAGAAAATAAAGTGAGATTAAAGGAAACAATGGGGACCAGGAATATACCCGGTGCTGGGGACCTTGCCTCGCATGCAGAAGGCTCTGGGTTCCAGCCCTAACACCACAAAAATGAACAAGTAAATAAATAAAGAATATATTTAGGGGAGTATACATATATATTTGGGTATTATAGGATCTCTTTCTTATTTATCTGAAAAGCAGAAGTATGATCTTCCAGAATGTAAAATAAATTTAATCCTTTCTTCCATTCAAAATCTTACTATAATACTACTATGTAAATACATTACATTTATAATAACAGTGCTAGGCCGGGCGTGGTGGTGCACGCCTGTAATCCCAGCACTCGGGAGGCTGAGGCAGGAGGATTGTTGTGAGTTCGAGACCAGCCTGAGCTACAAAGTGAGCTTAAGGCCTGCCTGAACTGCATAGTGAGACCCTGTCTCAAAAAGACAAAAAAAAAAAAAAAAAAAAAAAAATAACAGTGCTTGTTCTTTAAATTCATGTTAAAATTTTGTAAAATATTTTGACATTTTAAAAAAAAGAAAAAAAGGTTTCAATTAGCTAACATTTTTGTTCTCGTTGATACGATAATTGCATGTTTAGTGATTATTTCTAAGACAGACAAGGGTCCTTGAATGGATTTAGTTGATTCACTGAACTTGGTTGATTTGGTGTATACTGATTTTTTTTTCCAAAAACATAAAAAAGGATAAATTCCTATTTTCATATTGTGCTTATATCATTTTAATAATTAGCTGTGAAGTAAGGTGT
The DNA here is from genome assembly GCA_004027165.1 of Ctenomys sociabilis. Taxonomy (NCBI): domain Eukaryota; kingdom Metazoa; phylum Chordata; class Mammalia; order Rodentia; family Ctenomyidae; genus Ctenomys; species Ctenomys sociabilis. The sequence goes on along the minus strand of PVKA01001374.1, from coordinate 42,865 downwards.
CATTTTATGAAATCTTGTGATAAAATTCAGAATTTTTATTTCATTCAAGAGAATTGTATTAAATGTTTAACTAACATTTATTGACTTATAACATTTCCCCTAAAATAAGTTAGGACAGAATTATTTATTCAGAATATAGCTTGGCTGTCTTTCCAGATTTGTTGTTTGTTTTAGATAATCCTTCTAACCGAAGAAGTAAATCTGCTATACATAGAAGATTAAACAGAAAAGGCAGTTACTTTGGTGTTGGTATTTTAAACACAGACCAATAAACTGCAGCTATATTTCATACTAAAATGTTTTATAGGTCAAATGTATTCTTTTTGTTTCTTGGTCACTTTTAAATAAGTTCTGCTTAGCTTATACCTTGATTTGTTTATTTAAACAAAATTGCTACCATTGGAAAATAGAAACAAATGCGGGTTTGCTGGTGATTACTCTGTTAATTTTGTGGTGACTCAGTTCTCTTCGCTGGGCACAGATCTTTCATCATAGTTCTTCAATTTTTATTTATTTTTTTTTTTGGTGGTAGCAGGAATTGAACTCAGGACCTTGCACTTTTCAGGCAAGCACTTATTCCACTGAGCTCTCTCCCTGGCCCCAGTTCTTTAATTTTTAAAAAGTGATTTATTTTAATTCCTCTCATCCAAGTACTAACCAGGCCCAACCCTGCTTAGCTTCCAAGATCAGACAAGATCAGGTGCCATCAGGGTGGTATGGCCATAGATTTTAATTCCTAATGGAGTAGTTTCCCTGAAAACTTAAAGCAGAAACTGTAACGTTGTGTACAGATGGGTTTTATACTGCTTTTCTAAAAGCAGCCTATGAGTCAGTGCTGTTTTTTACATAACTTGGTGCTTAGAGGGAGTTTTTAAATTAATTAATTATTTAGATGCAGGCTCTGATACACTGCTCAGACTCGTAGTGATCTTCCTGTCTCAGCCTCCCAGTGCTGGGATTATAGGCATTTGCCACCATGCCTTCCGGGGTGGCCAGCATGGCTTCTGGGCCCCACATAGCATGTGGCACGAGGGATCAAACCTGCGCTTGCCAAGCAGGCTTCCAGACCGCCATTCTCTCTCCCCAGTCCTTGGAGGGAGTTTTTGTTTCATGATTCTTGCTGCATTATACACTGAGGTTGTAGCTTTTGTTTTATTTAAGGCTTACGTGAAGGAATGCTATTTTCTCAGCAGGACTGGAACAATTAACCAGTTCATTAATTAGGTGCTGTTTATCCTTTTCATTTTTAAATTTACTTGAAATGAAATGTTCTGCTCTCAGTATGGAAATTAACTCATCAGCAATGAATAGTATTTTTATGATTAATAATTGAGGGGCTCTAAAAAATTTTTTTTCTAAATATTTTTATACTGGCAAAATGACCTTAAATAAACTGAGTGTATTTCATAACAATAGAATGTATAAATCATTCTTTAAATTATTATTTTGTTTTTTTTGTGGAGCCGGGATTGAACTCAGACCCTCCTTGTGCTTGCCAGGCAAGTACCTATTATTCTACTGAGCTATCTCCCCGGCCCCTAGGACATTAACTTTTTATACTTTAGACTTTAATGCATACTGACACTTCATAAAGCTTTCATGCTTATTAATTATGTATATAGTCCTAATTTCTTAATTTCAATCATTCCATTGCATTGATTAAAAATCGTTTTGTAAATTGTAGAGGAATTGCTAGAGACCATGTTAAGGTGGAGCAGGTTTGTAATCATTAAATCCAAATTTAAGAAGTTGATTCAGCTTCATTTGTTATACAGTGATATGTATATATATGTATTTATATCATGTATATATGGATATCACATATTTCTATCCATATATATTTTATATATATAAAATGAATGAGACTTAGGATTCCAACCCTTGAAATTAAGATTTATATGTTATTAGTAACCATATTATAAATGTAGAAAGAGCATTTAAAATACTTACTTAGTTTAAGAATATATCTGGGAAAAAAAAATCTGAATAATTATATTTAAAACTTGGGAGACTTGGCTACATTATAGTCAGATGATTTTTACTTATCTCTTGCTTTTAAATATTGTAGGTTGTTGCTCAAATGATGTGGTTGATGGATCATATTTTTAAGTATACAAACTTTGGAATTGTTTCTCTAATTCACGGAGACTTCTTTATAAGGCAGGTGAGTGACGAGCGCCCTTTTCATGGCAGTGAGTCAGACCCCTCAGAGGTGCATAACGAGACCAGCTGTCATAAGGAGAGTCGTTTCCAGAGCGTGGAGCAGCTCCTCCGAGTCCTCACTTCCTAAGCATTCGTTTCAGTCTGAATCTGAGGACACCTCAGCAGAAAGTACCCTCATCTGGAGATACGTCAGTTTAGTAAACATTTAGCTTGCATCTGCCACATTCCTTTGTTCTTCAGCTTTTTAGCTATGTGAATACGGCACATTATGCTGAAAGTTCTCCCTCGGACAGTTGCAAGGATTGTGTAGTATACACGCAGCACCTGGAGCAGGCCCTGTTCCGCCATCTGTCACATAGCTGTATTACCACTGGTATTGTTATTTATTGGGTCCTGTTATGTGATACAGAAAACACCTCAGTTACCAGTAGGGAGACTATCCAATTAATAATAGGATACATGGTTGTTCCTATATTCACAATAGTTCCTACAAAACAAGAAAAATATTACCAAAGAAAGCAGTATTTTGACCTAAATTTTAAAGAGTATATTCTCTTAGTTTAGTGAAAAGAAAGATTTGTACTAACAGTGTTTAGACAAGATACATGTCTATATCTCTTGTACTGTGAATACAAAGACAACAATATGCAGTATATTAATTATTTAACTGTCCTACTAACCTATTTTGAAACTGTATCATTGCTCTTTCTTTCTCAATAAAATTAATTAAAAAAATTAAAGAGTAGGTATGAATTTGATGGATAAAGGTGTGCTGGGAAGAGTCTAAAAAAGTTTACGGCATACTTTAGTGTAGGAAGAAGAATCATTGTTAGCCTAGTATGCTAGCAGCATCGCATACTTCATTTTCTCCCAGAAGGAAACCCAAAGTGCAGTACAGAGGAGTTTTTATGTGTGGTCATGTCATAGTTACTTGGTATTTATAAGTTAGCAGTTGCTACAAATCGAATGAAGCTTCTTCTAAACAGCACAAATTTACAAATAAGCTAGAAATGATGAGAGAACTTCTAAACTGTATGAAATTGATATCACAAATACATTTACTTTGCACAGTTTTATGTACATGCTTTTGTTTGAGTGATGTGATGTTCTGATTTCTTCTGGAAACATTCTTGCTAATGTCCCAGGTAGAAAACAAATAGAATCATGGATTGGAGCCTCAGGAAGAAATGGTGATAGGGCCTAGCCAGGAGGTCAAGACAGAGTAAACAGTGAGCAGAACCACTTAATAAAGACCTGAGCCCAATGCCTCAGAAAAGGCTACTGAATCAACAGGAAGCTTAGCAGCTAGAGGGATCCAGAGGAAAATTAGCCAAGACCCTGCTTGCAGCTTGAGGCTGGTTCTAGTGCATGCAGCAGTTGATCCTAATGATGATCCTCACATACCAAGACAAAGCCAGTGTTCTTAGTGGAAAATAGTAGTGAAAACATGTGTGCTCTGGTATATTTTCCTTGTTACTGTGATGTAAATTTTACATGCATAAAAACTTGTTTTTCAATGTACCTGAGTGATTTGCAAATTTGTTTCTCAACATTTTCTCTCAGAGATTAGTGATAAAAATTATAACATGAGGGGCTGGGGGGATGGCTCAGTAGAATAAGTACTTACCTGGCAAGTGCAAGGGTCTGAGTTCAATCCCCTGTTCCGCAAAAAAAAAAAAAAAGTTATAACATGAGGCAAGGTGAAGGTGGAATAGAAAAAAATATTAGTGTCTTTAAAAATCTCCTGGAACTTTACTGCTAGACCATTTTTTGAATAGATCTTCCAAGAATAATAAAAATATTTCATAAATAGCTTTAGAAACTTAAAAGCTATCTTAATCAGTTGAGTTAGCTAAAAATGTACCTTGTTTTGCATTTGGGATACATTTATTTGAAGAATGAAAGTATACTAATTATTTTGTGGAGCTTCTATAGTTGTGTTGGTTGGAAATTATGAAGAAAGTAGTCCTTTTGAGAGGAAGGACCTTTATGATACTTGGTTGTAGGATTTGGGTCTTCCTGCAGACTTTTTTGGATCCTGGTGTTCAGTCTGCACTCCTTCCTGTCTCCTCTTTTCCCTCACAGCTCAGATCAGCCCATCATAATGCCTCAGCACTTCAGCTTTCACATTTCTCCCTGACTACACTGCATTTCTCGAGGACCTTGTGGCTGAATCTCATCCAGATCCCTTGTGTGGGCCATTGCAGTTGCCTTTATCTTCTCTAGTGCTCCTTTTACAAGAGCCAGCAGAATTTTCAGATGTGAATATTAATGACTTTTGTTGAAAATTGTCCAGTAATTTCTTGTCCAAAACTATTTACCCATGCACAAAGTCCTTTTGATGTGGTTTCTGCCACCTCTGCTCTGCCCTTTATGATCACTGACGTCTGCATGCTGATGGCCTAGTGTTTGAATGTGCCAGACTTGTTCCCAGCTGTGGGTGTTTGCCCCTTTGCTCCTGACACTTGCAATGTGCCTGTCCCCATCTTCATCTGGCTTTTCTTTCACAGATGTCACCTTGTCAGACCAATTTAGAGCATTGCATCCAGGGCCTTCACATTGATCTGTGTCCCTGGTTCTTTTCATATTTGAGGCAGGATATTACCAGGTTGCCCAGATTGGGCTTGAGCCTCCTAAGAGTGCTGGGATTACAGGCGTGTGCTAAGACACCCAACTTAACATAGCACCAGGTGAGACTGCCCTCCTTACTTACCACTTCCCAAAGTAAGATAGCAGCTCTCTGAAGACCTGCTCTCTCTAGAGTCTGATACGGTGTTTGGTAGTAATTCCGGCTGCAATCCTCTAAATTGGTCTGACAAGGTGACATCTGTGAAAGAAAAGCCAGATGAAGATGAGGACAGGCACATTCCAAGTGTCAGGAGGAAAAACTCAGTGCATAGTCATTGAGTTGAAGTGGCTATACTTTCAAGGCAATCAGAGCAAATTGTGTCTTTCAGAAAAAAAAATCTAAGTGTTAAATCAAATTGCCTTTTTTTTTAACCACTGAATTCAAAAATAGAAATTAGTAATGGGGTGACTATTCTGTGATTAGATTTTAATTTAGAAGTGGTTATTACTGTATTTGCATTGGGTTGGGTTTTTTGAGACAGGGTTTCACTTTTTAGTGCAGGCTGGCCTCAAACTAGTAGGAATCTTCCTACCCTCAGTTTTTCTAGTGTGGGATTACAGGCCTGCACCACCACACCCAGCTATTACTTGTAATCTTAATTTTTTATTTCCACTTCCTGTGTACCTGTCCTGACACTGTGTCTGCCTTCTAGGGAAAATCTCATCGTGACCAACAGCTGGTGCTTCTCAAAAAGCACCTAGAAAATAATTATAGAAGCCGAGATCGAAAATGGATTGTTTTATTTCCGGAAGGGGGCTTCCTGAGGAAGAGGAGAGAAACAAGTCAGGCATTTGCCAAGAAAAATAACTTGCCATTTCTTACACATGTTACCTTGCCACGGGTTGGGGCAACACAAATTATTTTGAGTGCACTTGTAGCACGACAGGAAAATGGAAGTCCGGCAGGAGGAGATGCTAAAGAGCTAGGTATGATGGTTTTCAGCATTTCTTACTTGTTCTAATCGAAAGGTAAATTGTTCTTTTTTATAGTTTTGTTAGAACTAACATTCAGTGAAATGAAAGTAAACATTTTAATGTATCATTTATCAAATTAGAAATTTTGTGTTTGCTTTTAACCCAAAAGATAAATTTAATGTAGTTTGACTGTGTTTCCTAAGACTGCTAGGATGTTAATAAATGATCTCATTATTTCTGTACAAATAATACTTTCAAAAGGAAATAATGTGTAGTGTAGGCAGAGATTTATTGCAGCATTATTTATAACAGCAACAAAACATTAGAAATAGCCAGAAGAGAATGGATAAATAATTATCAAATATACAGACTACAGTACAACTATTGCAGATGGTATTTCTGGAGGGGTTTTATTCGTGTGGCAAAGTGCTTATGCTATAATGGTCATGGGATGGGATCCAACAGCCCTGTGAAAACTTTACGAGCTCAGTTCTCCACAGGGAAGCAGCAGGAAATGAGTGGAGGGGGGTGCCAAAGTGTGAGCAGCAGTGATTCCTCTGAGCTGTAACATGATTGCCTGTTTCTTAATACTTTTCTGAATTTTCCAATTTTTTAAATAATGGGTAGGAAAAAGTCAGCCACACTCACACAAGCTTCTTGGATATGGCCTAGTAAGAAGACAAAAGAATTTCACTAGACCTGTCTCCTTAGTTGCATTTTGCTATTTTGTTATTTTTAAATTAAGAAAAATTGAAAGATGTGGCTCTCCCAGTCTGTTTTCAGTGGAGGGTGGGAAGTGATGCCCATGAGGCTGCAGTAAATCTTGCTTTCATTGTTTTCTTTAAGCAGCTGCTTGGCAGTTAGTGCCTATAATCTCTCATCATCTTTTTTTTTTCTTTCTTTTTTTAAATGTATTTGGTACAGGGTCTCACTAGCAGCTCGAACTCATAGTGATCCTCCTGTTTTTAGCCTGGCGAGGACTGGGATTACAGGCATGTGTCACCATGCCTGGTCTCTTTGGCCAGCTCAGTGTGCCTGGGGGCAGGGCCCGTGTGGCATGTGGTACTGAGGATCGAACTCCTGTCCCTGTGCTTGCCTGAATAGTTGCTTAGTCCGCTACACTATCTCTCCAGCCTTCATCATCTATTAAAGACAAATTAAGTCATTTAATAGAAAAGGAAAGTTGAGAATAGCTCCAGTGCTACAAAGACACCATAGCAGTGTCCACCAAGCTAAGTTGAGAGCCAGCCTCCGCAGGAAGGTTCTGAGAGCCTGCAGTCTGAGGCCCTTGCAGAGGTACTCTGAAGTATTCTGTATTTGTCCTGCCTCATTAATTCTAGCTGTGCTGGAGAGATCATCAGTATACCTGGAAGCTGGTTTGTTCTTTGCTTTACTGTATTCTTCTCCATAGCTTGGTATTTTGCATTTTGTTTTCCTTAGAGTTCATACTTGCTAGGATTTTATCCCTGTGATTGTTTTTCTGTGATACATATACATATCAAAATTAAGTTCTATTTAATTAACTTAATTTTATTTATTTATTTTGTGGTACTGGGGATTGAACTCAGGACCTTGCATTGGCCAGGCAAGCACTTATTGTACTGAGCCATCTCCCTGGTCCTTAATTAACTTAAAAGTATATGTTTTGTATGTTTGTTTTATGGTATAGCAGATACTAAACTGAACCAGGGTAATTTCTTCCCCTAGAACATGGTAAATCTTTCCAAACATATGGAAGTTGAAAGAATATCCATGAGCAACTGCATTCTGTGGCATTTCATGCTGTATTTACTTAGGCTAGTGCATCCCTCATCTGTGGCAGATCATCTGTCAGCTTGTCTGTCTTCTTTGATTTTAATGCTTCTCAAAATAGTATGCTTCATCCCTAAACATTTCAGCATATATATCACTGGAAGCTTGTTACAGTGTATTTCTTTACATAAACACTGCCCTTTAGTGATACTATATATTAAAGTGATTTATTTTTAAGCCAAATGTGGCTTTAAACTAGATGTAGCTTTATAAGCTGTATGTTTGTAACTTCAGTAATTGGACAGCTGAGGCAGGAGGGTCACTATGCATTCCAGGTTAGCTTGGAATACCTACCAAGCCCCTGTCTCAGTGAATGAGGAGTGTTATTTTTAGAGTATTATTTTATAGATTTTTTTTCTTCCCTTTAGAATAGTATTCTAAAATCCTTAAATATATTAAGGCTAGTTTTTAACATAGTAGAACATAATAAAAAGTCTTTGACCTCATCCTAAGTATGTTATAGAACATGAACACTGCAGTTGTTCTTGTTTTTTTCACAGTAGAAGATATATCGATGAGTTTTATACTGTACAATTCATCTATACTGTTATTTGTTGGAAACAAGAGTTGATCAGCTTTCAGCTATTGTGTTCTTTGTTCTCAGAGAGCAAATCAAAAGGCCTCCAGTGGATAATAGATACAACCATAGCTTATCCCAAAGGTGAGCTTTTAGATATTCAAACCTGGATCCTTGGATACAGGAAACCAACGGTCACACATGTACATTACAGGTGAGAGTTCTGCATTAATACTTATATGTGCCCAGCAGCCCCCCTCAGGACAGTGTGCATATTTTAATACTTAATTTTTAGTCTGACAGTGAAAATAGTTGGCATGGCTTGTATTTACAGGGAATAAAAATCATTCTTGTATACAATTTTAGGTAAGAAAATACCATTTTCAGTAGTTGTCACTGAGCAAGATCTCCAAAAATTACATTATGATTATTTGATTGCTTGATTACTTTAAAAGCAACTAAAAGGCAAGCAGATAACTATATACTTACTGGGGTAAGTAGATACATATTCATAGAAATGCAATTTGCTTTGGTAATTATAAATTCACATAAGAGCTTCTGAGTGATTAAATTGATAACTTAGAAATTTTTAGTATTTTAATATCCTTGTCTTTCATTAACAACAGTAAAAATATTTATGAAATATATGTCCTATGCTAGGTCCTTTATGTATTTTTAATGTAGAATTGGGGTGGTTCATGTAAATTATGGATACATTTTATGAAAGCGTGGCACTGATTAAAATCAGGCCTGTATACATTTGATCACATTGTAGGCCATTTAGCTTTGTTGTTTCCTAGTAAAAGATGGCAATGAACTTATATAAATGAGGATAGTTCATTTTCTCACTTTTTTATTTTAACCAATAATTTATAAGTAATTAGAAAAATGAATGTAATCATAATTAATGATTTTGGGGGCAAAATTACTTTATCAGGAATAAAAATAAGGCTGTTAAATTCACTTGAAGTAGAGGTTCTGTTTTTTGTTTTTTTTTTTGTGGAGCCAGGAATTGAACTCAGGCCCTTGAACTTGCCAGGCAAGCATTTATTCTACTGAGCTATCTCCCCAGCCCTTGTAAACATTTTTTTGTTTGTTTGTTTGTTTTGGTGGTACCCGCATTGACCTCAGGATCCTGCACTTGCCAGGCCAACACTTATTCTACTGAGCTATCTCCCTGGCCTGAAGTAGAGGTTCTCAACCATGGACCTCATGGATGGACCTTAAGAGAATGTTTTTATCCAGATTTATCTGCAAAATTTGTGTGTGTGTGTGTGTGTGTGTGTGTGCGCGCGTGCGCGCGCATTTTATTATTTTTACAGAGAAGTTCATAGCTTTCACTCTCAAAATATCCATGACAAAAAGATTAAGAACTCTTGACTTAAAAAAAAAACTCCTGATTTAGGTACTAGAAACAAATTATAGATGAAAAATGGTTAGTTTGATTCAGAAAAATATTTTATTCATTAAAATGAAGCTTTAAAAATATATTTCTTTATGGAAACTACAAACTTCATTACCAAACAGAGAATAACAAAGAAAAGTTTATTGGGTTTAAAAACGTGGAGATTAAATTATCATTTAAAATCATAATCATTGAAGACAAGCTTGGAGGTACACACCTATAATCCCCACACTGGGTATGCTGAAGCAAGAGATTTGCTGTGAGTTCAAGGCTAGTTTGGGCTACATAGTGAGACCCTGTTTTAAAACACAAAAACAAAATGCTCATTAATAAGTACACAGAATACCTCGTTACTTAGAGATACACATATATCCACCTGTAACAGTCCTGGACACGAAAGGAGATACACTGATTTTTTATTTCAGGAATTTGCAGTAGAGATTATTGTCTGGCCAGTGTTAGGAAGTCAAAGGACATGCCTTTGGGTAGGAAAAGGGGAGCACAAGAGTACAGAGGTGACCTGGTACAGATGGGAAGGAGCACAGGCCGTATTCTTAGCTCTCAGGGACAGGCTGTGCCAGAAGGGCCTCTCCGGCCCACTGTGGGATCTGGACACCAAGGGGACAGGGGAGGGACGCTTGCTCCTAGTTCTGACTTGGTGTTTGTTTGACTGTATTTTTAAAATTTTTAACAGGATGTTTCCGATTATTTAAAACAACATTAGAAATAAGTTTGTGTGTGCACAAATAATGTAAATAGCTAGGGTTAGAGCCTTTCACTCTTATTGTGAGGAGGTTGGCAAGAAAAACTGAACAGTATTGACTGCTTCAGAGGGGAATGGGTGCTCAGAAAGGCAGAGAAAGATTACTTGGAAACTGAAGTTCTTAGAAAACAGTTGTTTTGCTTACTGTTGCCTTATTTTCATCTGAAGCCAAGTTTTCAAACCTATGAATGATTTTTTTTTCCTTGCAGTTAGTACTATTAATTTCTGTGTTGTTCTTAAGAATCATAGTCAACCCTGGCAAGTACAAGGACCTAATTCAATCCCTGGTTCCATAATAAATAAGAATCATAGCCAACTTTTTAAAGATAATATAGCCCTCATTTATAGGGAATTTCTTTGAAATGATCACAGCTGGACTATGGTGTAGACAGACAAGTTAGCACTATTACTAATTTTCTCAGCCTAACCTTGAGCGGTGTGATATATGACAGTCAGTAAGTAATTATTCCAATCTGTTCAGCCTAAGATCCCACTTAGAATTTGCCATGTGTTTTAACTTCTCCATTAAAAAATACATTACTAGGAGATTATCAAGAATTAAACTACATAAGCCCTAAACACTCCTGTTGTTTAAAAAGGCAGACACTTTATTTTTATTATTATTTTTAAAAATCTTTTTATTTATTTATTTATTGGATACAGAGTCTTGCTATGCAGCTCAGACTTGTAGTGCTCTTCCTGTCTGGGCCTCTCCAGCACTGGGATTACAGGTGTGTGCCACCACACCTGGTTGCAATGGCCAGCACCAGGGCTGGCAGCACATGTGGTATCAGGGATCCAGCCCGGGTCCTTGGGCTTGCCAGGAAGGTGTTTAGATCGCTGAGCTATCTCCCTGGCCCAAGACAATCACTTTAAATCTGATCAAAGCATCTTTGGAGAGTAGTAATTAAATCAAGCACAATTCTTGGAGAAATTCCAAATTGAAAGAACAAACAGGTTACAAAGTTTAACATTCCTAAGCATTGTATTATAGTAGTAAGTTTCTGTGTTTCATGGGCTTGGGTCATATTTTAGATAAGTTTGTAGAAGCAGTGACTTCCAGTCCTGATAGGCCATCTTGGTCCCTGCTGGGGTTCTCACATGGACCTTGGGTTGTGGGTGTGCTCTTCTTCTTTATCATCATGGTTCACCCAGGAAGCAGGATCATTTATTTCACATTCATGAGTGACTGCAGCATTTTAAATTTCCATAATGTCTTTTCTCTTTTTAGAAATTATAATCAAAGTTACCAAGTAAGTTCCATTCTCTGCTCCATATCTAACTGGAACAAACATAATGTGACAAATTATAGGGGTTCCTGAGTAAAAATGATATTTGCTTTCAGAGCAACTGCCTCTATTAATAATTTGTTTTAAACTTTTTTTTAAGCAAGAAAAAGAATACCATATCTAGATTACCAGCATGTGCAACAGCATTTTTGCAGGTTCTAGATTCCTGTGCTGGTGCTTAGGAAAAGACATACTAATACAGTTACTTCTTTCAGATGCTTTGCAATAAACTATTTTTCTTCCAGTAGCTAGCTGTTCACTGCATGAATTCACTTCTTGTTTCTTTGCCCTGTGTTGACTTTTAGGATTTCTAGGAGAGATGAGCCCTGAACATATGTGATAGATAGATAGATAGATAGATAGATAGATAGATAGATAGAGCATTAAAATATCACACAGATGAGAAAGTAAACATTTGTGGCACAATTACAACTTAGATCTTATCTTACAAATAGTTGGTGGTATTATTTTTTTAAAATCTGAGCTTTTGAGAAACATTTAGAACTTAAAGTCTGCAGCAAACAGGGCAAATAGGTCACTCAACTAATGAAATCTGTGGGTACAAGGCCTTGTGGCACCTGAGACTTACGTGGCCAGAGATTGCTCCAGCTTCCATGAAGGCATTGTTGTGAGCACCAGCTGGTATTCTGGGAGAAAATGTGTTTTAAACTACAGAACACCTTACAGATATGAAGTCTCCTTATTACAATATGTAAAGTATCTAGTGATTATTGATAATCCAGTCTTTATAAATCAGCATTCCCTCTGTGTTGGATCTCAGCTACTTAGGACTCCCCCCCCCCCAGTACCAGGGATCAAACTTAGGATCTTGTGCTTGCCAGGCAGGTGCTTATATTGCTGAGCTATTTCTCTAGCCCCTACTTAGAACTTTCAAAAAAAAATTCTTTCCCATTGTTAACTTACATTTTATTCATTGGCTTACATCTACGTTTTTGAACTTTTTAAAAATAAAACTGTCTTACTCTTCTCTTGTTGCTGGGGCAGTACCCAACACTCAAATTAGGGAAGGAAAGGTTTATTTAGCTCGCAGTTACTGGAGGTTTCAGTCCATATTCAGCTAGCTCTAAGGCAGAGAGAGGCACGTGGCAGAGGGCAGCAGGTCATGGTGGAGGCAAAGAGCAAGAGCACAAAAAGAGGAGTAGCAGCAGCTCAAGCAGCCAGCTTCTCTTTTCTCTTACATCAAAATGCAGATTACCTGGCCCAGTGCAGATGCAGCATCCACACCTGCAATAATCAATCACAAACTCCAGAAGCTACTCCAAGACTGCATGAGGCTTTTGGGGGGAACACCTATACACAAACTATAACAAAGGCTTTTTAAAAAAAAAAGTAAAGACTAGGGGCAATATTTGAGGGTAAAATATTTTTCCTCTGCCCTCTCATTTTTGGCAAAGAAGAAGACTATTGAGTAAGTAGTGGGCACAGTACTGTTAATTGTTTAATAGATAAATTAAGTCTGACTAGACTTTAATTATAGGGAAGAGTGTTTATGGGGATAATGTAATGTCTGCTTCACTTCAGTTTAGGACAGTGAGTTTGAGATGACGGTCCTCTTGTGCAGAAGTAGTGTATACTTCCATTTTTTAAGTCTTGAGAAAACTGTAACCCAAATGTAGTAGCATAGATTACTTAAAGCAGAAGTGTTGCTTTTGTGTTTAATCTGATTAGGGTTTTGGGTACTTTAAAGAGGCTTTCAACTAGGGACTTTGGGTTAGATTTTTAGTATGGGGTAGATTCAGAAAAGGAATATTTAACTTAACATTTTTAAGACAAATATGCTCACTAGCAAGAGTATACACATATTGACATTTTGTGGTATTTGCTTTTAATTGACAAAACAAATTACATGAGGTGAGTGTAGTAGTGCGCACCTTTATTCCAAGCATTCACACAAGAGGATTGTTGGGAGTTCAAGACCATCCTGGGCTACAAAGTGAGAGAAATACGCAACGAGACCTTATCTTAAAACAACAGCAACAAAAGAAATTATTTCAAGCCAGTCAGATTTGCAAAAATTAAATAACTTTGACATGTGTAGGAGAAGTATAGACTTTATTAAGATTTAGCAGTTCCATATCTTAATTTTTTTGTTTGTTTTTAGGGAAGGGTCTACAGGGTGTTCAGGGTCTCACTACTATATCGGATTCATAGTAATCTGCCTGTTTACACTCTCTCAAGAGCTGGGATTACAGGTGTGCACCACCAGCCCAGTGTTAATGTCTGTCTCATCTTGCCCCAGGGGCTAGGCCAGTAGAGGTAGGTCTACCACCCCACCCCTGAGCCTGCTTGCAGGTGCTTTAATCCATGGAGCTATTTGGCCAGCCCTCTGTATCTTTTTTTTTTTTTTTTTTTTTTGTATTTTAACTTGGAGAGTGAAAAATAGAAGCAAAAACAAATAGAAAAAATGACATAAGCAAGGTAACATACAACAATACATATGTTACAGATTTTCGAAACATGGATAGCTCATTTATATTTATATATATAAATAATCCAACACAGATGAGCAGTCCACAAGAGAAGTGGGTTATCCACAGAAGTTGTGACTTGAGCCATTCACAGCTTAGTGTATTAATATGATTTTACTTTATACACCTCCATTTTTATACTTTTCTGCTGGATGGTTAAGACCGAGTTAAAGCAAGACCTATATAATAAGAAATGTAACTTTTGTATCAGATATGGTCAGTCAGGTACTCTCAGGGTTTATCCTGTAACCCTGTACCTCACTTTGTAGATCCCTTGTCAGTGTCAGCCATGTAGATGAATCATGGCCATTGATTGACCAATTTGCCCTCTATGGAAGCCTGAAAGAAAGTTTTCTCTCCATGTGACTCTCCTTAGGCACACTATAGCTATACATCATTGATTGCATTCCTCTGTGGCCCCATAATCTCCTTGATTAGAAAATTTGGGGCACAACTGAGTTACATGATGTTACAGTACAAATTCTATGTCCTGAGTCTTCACTGACTTTGAAAGGCTAGGGCCAAAATGTTGGCTGTCCTTGCACCCCTTCAATTTCTCTAATTTTTGGTCTGAAAACTTAGGTTGTTAACTCTTCAGAAGAATAGCTTATTATTACTCTACAACATATGCAGTTGGGTGTAACTTCAGTATCTATCTGAATATCAAACAACTTAGGCATAACATGGAACATGTATTTTCCATCAGGTATTGAGATAGTAAACTCTACATCTGTACAGAATATGAATAAGAAAAAAAATGTTTTTAAATAGGAATGAACACTTACATATATTTACATAGATATTTAGAAATCCATCCATATACAGCATTGTAGCAGGACTGTCTTGTGACATTTTTTTGTCTTATTTTTCATTTGTTACCCTTTTAAAAAGGGCAGTATAGTAATAGCTGGTATGTCATAACAAGAAGTACATATTTAGAAGACCAGAATGGCAGGCCTTTGGAGTGTGACCCTTCTATTACACTTTGTTAAATTCAGTGCAGTTTCTTGGTTCACAGGTATCAGCATATATAGTTAGTCAGGGTGAGAATCCTACCACTTAACTGCTAGTTTCAAAAATCTCCTGATGTTTCTCAGAATCATGGTCTTTGACAGGGGCAAGACCATTTATACACACACACTAGATGGGTAAGACAAGGCCGCTGTATCTTAATTTAGAGAATATTAAAATTATATCTCCATAGTGAAAAACTAATTGTCAAATGGGTGAGGGAAAATTTTGTTTATGAGAAAAATAACTAAAAAGCAGTATGCAGCCAGGTGTGGTGGTACATGCCTGCAATCCCAGCACTCAGGAGGCTGAGGCAGGAGAATTGTTGGGAGTTTGAGACCAGCCTGGGCTACAAAGTGAGCTCAAGGTCACTGTGTAGTGAGTCTTAAAAAGCCCCCCCCCCAAAAAAAAGTGTAACAATTTGGTAATTATTTGCCTAAACATTTATATTTATGATTAATGTATAATTTTGGTTTTGTCCTCTGCTTTTACCTTATTCCACAAAACAACACAATTTTAAGATCACAATAAAAAATGTAGTGCATATAATTTCAGAATAGTTCTCTCAATAACTCTTTTTTTCACAGAAAATTTCCTGTAAACACAACCTATAAATAAAACCTATATTCCCTTAACACCTCTTCAACAGTTAACTACTGTGGTCAATATTGTTTTCTGTGTTATTTCTGATACCCTAATGGATTGATTCTCTTGAAGCATTTTTCATTTATGAAAATTTAATGGTGTATTCTCTAAAATGAAAAAGCTTAAAAAGATTTGGAAAGAGGTACTGTGTTCATAGAAGGAAAGACCGAAAATTATAAAGATAATATTTCTTCCAAATAAATCTATAAATTTAATGTAATTCCAGTCAGAATCCAGGTTTTCAGGAAACTTGACAAAATGGTTCTAAAATTTACTAGAGAGTATAGAGAGTAAAGATAAATGAAAAGCTAAAATAGTTTTGAAAGTGAGAAAAACAAAGCAATTGTTTCTGCTAGATATCAAAACTTGGTGTAATTAAAATATTTTAATACAAGGGCAGGCCTAAGTCAGTGTAATGGTTCGAAAGTCTAGATTTATTTACTAACTCATATATGATTGCATGGGCATCAAATATAAGTAAAGGAAAGAACTATTCAGTTAATAGCTGTGGAACCACTAATTCATAATATGGGCAAAAAATAAAATTAAAAATTAAGTTTTAGGTGAATACTGTAATGCTTAAGCATAACTGTCACTGATGGTCACTGTTCATCTTTTAGTTACCTGAGAAATGAAAGGGCTGCCTAGGCCATTTTGCCCAACTTTTTTATCTAACTTACTGTCAAAAATTGAAAAAATATTTATCAGAAATATGTACATGTGGAGAGAAAGAATATTGTTAAGTTAAATATAAGAAAATTAACATTTGTGGAATCGCAGTTTAGCATATATGAATTTCTTGTACTATTTTTATAACTTTTAACCTGAAATGATTTCAGAATAGCAGTTTTGCAAAAAGCCTTTAGACATACAAAAAGTGTAGCAGTGATCCTCTTGGCCACATTTGCCAGTGTCACGTTTGCCTTCTGGATAGGTCACCTCTGTTCAGCCAGCAAGCACTTGTTAGACACCTTAGCAGCATGTTCAAGGGATATAAAACCGGCATAATGAGAGAGTCCCAGGTCCGAGCGGCGGTGTCTTGTTATTTATGTGCTCAGGCGGTCCCTGGTTTGTTACAGCTTTGTCTGTCAAGGGCCAGGGGTAAGGCTCTTCCCCAGGGTCACCACTGACAGGAACCGCATCCTTGGTGCTGTCAGCATCACCGCAGACGTGCCAATCAAAATAATTTTGTACAGTAACATGATCATCTTCTTTAATAAGAGTTTGCTGCCCATAGAGCTTTGAAAATGTCTGCCTTGGTTTATCTGCTCTATTAAAGGACTTAAAAGTTAACATTTTGAGTTTTTAATTCTGTATTGAGGCAACTAGTTTAAAAAAAAAAAAAAAGGAAAACTTTCAAATGTTTTCAGGGGAAGCTACAGCTATTAAACCTTAGTATATTGAGGATTAATCCTGAAAAATTAGGATAGTGGCCAAGAGTAAAAGTTGTGGGAAATTCTGAGATACTGCATTTGACAGTGTCTGTTTTATCTGTCTTTTTTTTTGGTACCAGGAATCAAACTCATGGCCTCCCATTTGCCAGGCAGGTGCTGTACCAAGCTGTGTCCCCAGACTGGCAGTGTCTGTTCTCATCTATAAGTCTCTTTTTGGTAACAGGTTGTTTCTGGAATTGGAGTTTGTGTCATACTCACCTGGCAATGGCACTGGCCTTGCAGTGCTGGTGGCTGTCTGCAGGTGCCCCTCACAGAGGTTGATGCTGTTAGATCACTGTTAGCTTAATTCATTTTGGGAAACTTGAGTTTCTACCATGCACAGGCACTGACCTCTATGCACAAAATGAGTAGGTGCTGGGCCTGGTGAGATAGCCTCGTGATCTGAGTGCCTGCCTGGTAAGCACAAGGACCCGGGTTCAACCCCTGGTAACACATGCGCTGCCAACCCCAGAACCAGGCATGGTGGTGTACTCCTGTAATGCCAGTGCTAGGGAGGCTGAGACAGGAGGATGGATCACTGCAAGTCTGAGCTGCATAGCAAGACCCTGTACCAAATAAGGAAAAAAAACTTTTTTAAATCAGTGGGTTCTAATAGGGGTAATAGACCTGTTTGCAGAGGACAGAGTTGACACTTAGGAGGACATTTTATCATCTAAGAGGAAGATGGTTGTGAGCCACATCCTTGTCTTCCTAGTTGGAGTACAGGGAATATATTTTACGTGGAGTAATCAGGAGAAGATGATAGTCACATATGCATAGACCATGAAAGCAAGTAGCAATATAATAGGAAGAGCCGGGCGTGGTGGTGCATGCCTGTAATCCCAGCACTCAGGAGGCTGAGGCAGGAGGATTGTTGTGAGTTCGAGACCAGCCTGGGCTGCAAAGCAAGCTTAAGGCCAGCCTGAACTGCATAGTGAGACCCTGTCTCAAAAAAGGAAAAAAAAAAAAAAAAAAATAGGAAGGGGCAAGTCTGGGAAATAGGAATTTTAAGAGGGAAGTGTTTTTATTATTTACCTTGTAGTGTGCTTTGACTTTGGAAAACAGTTTATGTTTTAAGCCAACTCATTCTCTTAAGCCAAGCTCAAGTAATAACATGTTCGTATAACCTGTGTCATGGTGAACAGGTACATTCTTTCATGGAAACTCATGTGCTAGCTCTGCAGACTCCTTGTGTGATGGGGGCGGGGGGTGGTATTAGGAATGGGACCCAGCTACTTCCCTAGCACCCCCCCCCCTTTTTAAAGAAGGAGAGGTTTATTTAGCTCACACTCGGCTGGCTCCGAGGCAGAGTGGCACACATGGCAGAGGGCAGCCGTTCATGGCAGCCAAAGGCAGCAAAATAGGAAGAGCAAAAAGGGAGGCGCGAGGGCCTCCAGCTTGTTTTATTATTCATTTATTTTATTTTTATTTATTTTTATTTATTTACTTTTTGAGACAAGATCTCAGAGTTGCTACATTGGCCAGGCTGGGCTTGAATTTGCAGCCCTTCTGTGTCAGCTTCCCAGAGTACTGGGTCTACATGTAGGTGCCGCCACAGCCAGCTGCCAGCTTCCTTAGGGCACTGCATTATATCTGGTTGTTCACTTTTCTCATTTTCCTGTCAGGTTGTTAGTGTTTTAAAAACAGCAGCTCTGTATCTTGGAATTTGCTTGAATACTTAGTAGTTCCTTACATGTAGTCACCGTAATTGAATTGAGAGTTTAGTCATATACTTTGTTGGGTTGTGTTTAAAGTCTTGTGGCTTAAAAAATCCAATGTTCTAGCTTGGATGTAGGGAGTGCCAAAGTACAGTTTCATCAAGTGCTCTTAATTTGAGCTCTGTGGTATTGGTAGAATGATATGTATTCTACAAGGACACTTTAGATTATTGATGACAGGAACTTTTGCTTTTCAAAAAAGTAGCCAGCTCTCATTTGGATAGCTATAGATGTCTTGAAGGTTTATTTCTGATATGTGTAGATTCATTTCTTTAAATCCTACAAGAACTCCTCTAAATTGATTTCACGAAGACTAGCTTTCTGTGTGTTTAGTCCTTTACCATATTAGGAGATTACTCATTTGAATATTTTAATCCCTTGGTGACTAAACAATACAAGAAGTAGAAGTAGGCCACTCTCAAGACCCAGCATTTACTCTGCACTACTCTTCCTCTCTCGGGAGGCATCAGATATCTGTGCAGTTTGGGGCTGCCAGTAGAGTAGGTTCTGTCCAAGCCCTGCCCCATCCCATGCTTAATTCTATATGAAAGGGTAGATACTTCACCCATCTCACTATGTGCTTTGGACAGTTCAACTGGTAGGCTGGTTTTCTGTTAACTAAAACTAAATCTTACATAATAAGATGATGCATGCTGCCAGTATTACCTTCTGTGATACAACACGGCCTTATCTCTTACAAAGAATACCTACTCTGTGCTAGCCAATGGGCTGTGACCTTCTTAGACCAAAGAAAGCTTC
This sequence comes from Ctenomys sociabilis, assembly GCA_004027165.1. Classification (NCBI taxonomy): domain Eukaryota; kingdom Metazoa; phylum Chordata; class Mammalia; order Rodentia; family Ctenomyidae; genus Ctenomys; species Ctenomys sociabilis. Next base: position 23,318 of record PVKA01001374.1, on the reverse strand, counting down.
CTGGGATGATTTACAGGAGGTCTTAAGCCATGTAAGATAGTGTGCAGGTGAGTAGATGTGGGAAGAGGAGATGCACAGGCATTTTGTGGAGAAACAACAGAACTGTAGAAGTGGAGTGTGTGTCAGGAAACATGAAGGAGGTTGTACTGTTGGCATGCATTAAGGGCGGTTGTGAGAAATAATGTTGGAAAATAGCAAGAAGGTATTAATATACCTTGAAGGGCAAGCAGACTGTTTGTATCTCTATGTAACTGAAAGCCCAGTTCAAGTAGAATTAGCCAGGCTGGGGAGATAGCAGAGTGGCACAGCACCTGCCTGGCAAGCATGAGGTCCAGAGTTTGAGTCCCAGTACCAAAAAAGAAAAGAAAAAAAACAAAACAAAACAACAATTAGACTTTAACAGTCAGGGAGTTGTGTGACCTGTGTGACTGGACATCTAGAACAGGGCATCACCCGAGACGAGCCCATGGAGGGCTGAGGCGCCTTCTCTCTCTATGCTGGGTTCATCCTGTGGCTGGGCTGCCAGAAACTCAGGACCTCCATGAAAGACAAAGACAAGCCGGGCATGGTGGCATAGGCCTGTAATCCCAGCACTCGGGAGGCTGAGGCAGGAGGATTGTTGTGAGTTCGAGACCAGCCTGAGCTACAAAATGAGCTTAAGGCCAGCCTGAACTGCATAGTGAAACCCTGTCTCAAAAAGAAAAAGAAAAAAAAAAAAAAAAAGAAAGACAAAGACAAGAGAAAACTGACTTAACTTTCAGGCTCCTTCTTAAGCTTTTTCCTAAGCCTCTGTAGAACTTCTGATTGTCTGCTGGGGCCATCACATTGGGATCAGTGAGAGCAGATTTGTAGACAGGGGTTTTGGGTGGATTTATCATATTTTTAAAGGAAAAGCTAAAGGATCATTTACTCCAGTTAGAGAATTCCCAAAAGTGGTCCCACACATAAACCTTTTACACTAAGGTGTGGGTGCTAGCAAGGCAAAAATATCTGCATTACCTTTTGACCTCTACTGTATGTGGCAGAGGTAAAGGGCTTAATTACAAAGCTGTCAGTGCAAAGGCGCCTAAAACTAAGAAGTCAGATTTTGATGCCATTCTCTTTACAAATAAAGTCTGACTTTTCAGTTTTCAGTTCTAAGACATCCCTGTAGTACCAGAATGAAGTTCATTGACTTTTCAAGAACAAAAGTTCTTGAAAAGAGCAAAAGTTAAAGTAGAGAAAAGGGAAGAAACAAAGCATGGAGTGTGCTGTGTGCAGAGCTGAGCTGGGAGCCAAAAGGTGTCTTCCACAGCAGTCAGCCTGGTACAGATAGTTCTGGCCGGTCACAGGCCTGTGGAGGCTTACATTTGGGATTTGGGACTCCCATGCTCACCTCCTCCTTGGGACTCAGTGCGCAGCTGCTGGCAACCCTAATCTCTGTCTGCTAATCCTTCAGCCCATAAGATTTACATGGAGTTTTTTGTTTCGTTTTGTTTTTTTTTTTTATGTATTGTAAGGAAGGTCTGCAAGGTGTTCAGGTTCTTACTATTAGTGATCTGCCTGTTTACAGCCTCCCAAGAGCTGGATTAGAGGTGTGTGCCACCATGCCTAGTCTCATTTGTTGTCTTAGCGTGCCCTGGGGACAGAGCTGGCATGGCAGGTGGGAGGAGGCAGGCTGAGGAGGAGGTTTGAACCTCCAGCCCCTGTACCTGCTTGCAGGCGCTTTAATCCTGAACTATTTGGCCGGCCCTAACCATGGAGTTTTAAGTTTTAGCTTCCTTGTGTGGCGCTAACTGGGATTGATTCTCAAATGAAAAGTTATAAAACCAAGGCCGCCCTCCCTCTGCTGTCGCACCTCCCATTGTTGCCCCCTCCCCCGCCTGCTTTGTCACTCATTAGACCATCTGCTCAACAGGTGCTCTGCCTACTCCTTGTAGTCATTACCTGTGGTCCACTCTGCCCTTCCTCAAGGCACCCACCACTCCTTTCAGTTTAATGGTATTCAAAGTCACAGTCCCTAACCTGAATGAAAGAATCGGGCGTGCTCCTGAACATGCCCCTGCTCACATCTGACATCTGCAGTCCTTTTGAGCAGCGCTGCGCTGTGCCAAAACGATTGCAAGCACAGGCGCCAGAGGCACATCTCGATGCTTGATTGCAACATGCTTAGGATTCTGAGTAGCGTTTTTTTGTTGTTGTTGTTGTGTGTTTGTGGAACCAGGGATTGAACTCAGGCCCTTGCACTTGCCAGGGAAGTGCTTATTACACTAAGCCGTCTCCCCAGTCCCATGTGTTGTGTTGTGTTATGTTTTTTGGGTTTTTTTTTTTTTTTTTTTTTTTTGGTTTTTTTGAGACAAAGTCTTGCTGTGCAGGTCAGGCTGGTTTGAGCTCACTTTGTAGCCCAGACTGGTTTTGAACTTGCAAGGATCCTTCTGCCTTAGCCTCACAAGTGCTGGGATTACAGGCATATGCCACCACACCCAGCCCTGAGTGTTTTTTTATTAAAACTAATATTAGAGTAAAAACACGAGTTGACTTAATGCTTTTTTTTTTTTCCACTTGAGGTACTGGGTATGAAATACAGGGCCTTAGACAAATGTTTCACCTCTTCAGCCCTTTGAATTTTATTTTCAGACAAGGTCTTGCTAAATTGCCTATGCTGGAGCTTGTAGATTGTCCTATGTCAGCCTCCAGAACAGCTGGGATTCCAGGCATGTCTCACTCACTACCCCCAGTATATCATAACTATATTCTTAAAAGAATGAAAAGGACTAATTGATGGAACCTCAAGAATATGGTCCCCTGCCCAGTTGAGAAACTTAGTTTTGGAAATAACTATTAGTACAATTTTTATGCAGCAATATCTTTGAAAATTACTAATGCTAGAGTCATACGTGTAGAGTTTGTTTTATGTATAAATTTACACGTAAGTGGGCCTTTATATAATTTTTTCATTGCTATATTGCTTATCATAACAAAAGATGAAAAACCAATAATGTTTACCTATATTAGTGTTCACTATATATTACAGAATTTAGTGTTTACTGTTTACTAAGATTACTGTGAAAATTAGAAGTTATTTAATAGTACTAAAAATATTTGTCAAATCTCATGAGAGATGATTTAATCTGTGGGTAGATAACATATAGTTTATAAAGAAGAAAACTGAAAACTGATTAAAATATTTATCTCAAAAAATTAGAAAACAAGGGCCAGCGAGATAGTCCAGTGAACTAAGCACCTGCTTTGGCAAGCACAGGGATAAGGGCTCAATCCCTGGCACTTGGAAATGCTGAGCTGGCCACCGAGACCTGGCGTGGCGGTGCACGCCCGTAACCCCAGCACTGGGAAGCTGGCAACAGGAGGATCACTGTGAGTCTGACCTGCATAGTGAGACCCTGTATCAGTGGTACAGATTTTTTAAAAAAATCTGAAAAACAAATTAGCAAACAAATCAAATTCAAAGACAAAATACAAGTAAAGGAGAACTTCATGAGATAAAACATATAGTAGAAAGAATAACAATACCAAAAAATTATTTGAAAAGACTAACCTTCTCTTTTTTTTTTTTTTTTTTTTTTTTGGCGGGATTGAACTCAGGAATTTGTGCTTGCCAGGGAAGCGCTTATTCCACTGAGCCACCTCTCTGGCCCTTAACCTCATCATTTTGATGAACAAATAAAGCCTGTATTACCAATATAAGGAATGAAAGAATGATTCCTTTACAGTTTCTGTAGTTATTTAAAAAGGCAGTTAAAGGACATGAAATGCAACTCTTCCAAAAGGAGTAATATTTCCTACCTTGTTTCCTGAGGCCAGTGTGATATTAATACCAAAACCAGAACCAAGGACATTATAAAAAAAGAAAACTTACAGGCATACATCTTTCCTTAAAGATACAAAACTAAGCCCAACAGTATGTAAACAAATACATGCTGTATAACAATACATTCCAGGAATAAAATTTTGGTTTAAAATTAGTGTAATTTGGCTCATTAACAGAATTAAATGGGAAAATTAAACATTTCAATAGGTGGAAATTATTTTGACAAAATGAAATCATGATTTTAAAATGGCACTTTTAGCAAGCTGGGAGTAGAAAGGAACTTCTTTAATCTGATTAATAGTATGTACAAGAAATACATAGCAAGTCCTGTACCAGTGAGCTCTCTGATGTTTTCCCCAAAGGATTAAGAACGAGAAAAGAGGGCCGGCCAGAAAGCTCAGTGGACTAAAGTGCCTGCTTAGGTTAGATCCCCAGTGTGCCTTCAGACCCTGCCCCCCATGGTGTACCGAGAGGGCAGCTGAGACTAGGGGTGGTGGTGTGCATCTGTAATCCCAGTGTTTGGGAGGCTGTAAACAGGGATACGGGGATCACTGTGAGTCCAGTCTGTAGTGAGACCCTGTAGATTCTGTACTCAATACATTTAAAAAAAAAAAAAAAATGTGAAAAGGATGTTTGTTATCACCATTTTCCTTCAAGTTGGTGCTAGCAGGTCCTACAGGGCAGTGGGACAAGAAAAATCAAAACCTAAACTTAGGAAAGGTAAAAACAAGTTTGTCTGCAGTTGTATTGACTTGTCTTGCTTGCAAAGTAAAGCTCTACCGTTACTTGGCAGGTACACTCGCTCATCCCTGGCTTCCACAGAACCTCTTAACCTGTGAGTGAAGATACCTAGATCAACAGGCTTCTTAGAGAAGGAAAGGCCCTAGGGAAAGACCTTCAGAACCCACCCACCCCCCCGGGTCTGTCTGTCTTTCTGTCTTTCTCTCCCTCTCTCATTCAGTCATTTCTCCTTCAGATCATTTCTCATAGAGGTGATGCAGATTTTGGCTTTTTGTAGCCACCGAACAAAAGACCCTCTTTTCTTGTTTTCTTTGTTCTCACTAATACTTGAACTCAGGTGCTCTGTGTCTCCAACCTGATATTTAAACGTTTAACAAAGAGAAAGGGATCTGAGTGCAATGTGATAGGTACATATAATGTTTCTGCTGAGTTATTTTCCCAAGTGTTAAGCAAATGACCATGCTATGGGAGCAGGTTTTTAAAAGCCTTAAGGACTCAGTGTTGTCACCCTTGTTATTGTGGGAACCTGTGAATTTGATTTGTCTAGATATTATGCTCTGCTGATTACACTGTGTAAGTTGTTTATAGGTTTTCACATCCTTACTGATACAAATTTTGCTTAAATCTTAAATCTCAGTGAAAGCCCCTTGAGAAACGACAAATGATAGATCCAGCCAGAGATTTTTTTTTTCACAAGATTAGACTTTTCAGAAATTAGAGAGAAACTTCTCAGAAGAGATGGTGCATCAGACTCAACTATTTTTGTTTTCCATGAAATAGAGAATGGAAATTTCTACTTTGATCTACCTCCCCCCCAAAAAAAAAATCTCAGTAAATTAACACCAAATGGGATGGTTTTTTGTTGTTGGTGGTGGTCTGTTTTGTTTTGTTTTTCCTTTTTTGAGACAGGGCTTCACTGTGCCGTTCTGGCTGGCGTTAAGCGCATTTTGTGGCCCAGGCTGGGCTTAGACTTGCAAGAGTCCTCCTCAGCCTTCCTGAGCACTGGGCTTTTGGGCTTGAGCCACCAGGCCTGGTTAGGCTGGGGTTTTTTAAAGGTACAAAACCCATAAAGAAGAGTGAAACAATAAGGGAATCAACCAACTTTGGGAGGTTGGAAAACACAAGTATGACAAAACCTTAGGCCAGCTGTGAGAGAGTCAGGAACCCACCTGTGAACACCCTAAAACTCCCATGAGCTGTTAGCATCTGCACCCGTGGGAACAAGATTAAAAGTGTTGCTCGCCTGGGGCAGACTGGTCATAATCTCTTTAAGAAGAACTCAATCCCCAGGCCCTCCCACCCCTCAGGCTAGGCCATTGTTCTTTCCCTGCAGCTGAGGGGCCTGGAGTTTTTTGCAGGGCAAGAATTGGAACGCGCCTGCAGACGCAGGTAGAGGAGATCGTGAGGTTCTGAGTGCTGGGAATCTCAGCCCTTCATCTTCCTGACTCTCACAAAGCTTCACTCTCTAAGATGGAAATCAGAGCTCTGTCCCTGGAGAAATGCAGTTTTCTGTGGCCCCGCCAGATGATCCTCAGCAAGGCTGTCAGTCAGACTCGAGACACACACACAGAGCACTCAGTGAGCTCTTCATCCCTGTGAGTGTAGATGAGCAGAGATGGAAAAAGCCTGCCTGTACTCTGAGAGACCTGGACAGAGGGGGTAACTCAGGATAGATACAAGGAACCATACAGGGAAAAGAACATGTATAAAACCCTAAGAGGATGATGGGGCTTATTAGTTTTTTACTTTCATGAATAAAATTTTTCATTATAATTTTTTGAACTTTTCCCATCCAAGTACTAACCAGGCCAGACCCTGCTTAGCTTCTGAGATCAGGTACATTCAGGGTGGTATGGCTGTAGACAATTTTTTGAACTTCTAACGAGATGTTACAACAGTAACATTTTTTTTTAAACAATAAAAGCTCTAGAAATTAAAAATCCACTTGATCTTAACGAAAAGGCTGAGAGCAATTAAAAAATACAATAAAAATAAATAAAAGCTCAGTAAAAGATTAATTCCCAGAAAAGAGGACAGATGATAAGTTCATTTCTAAGTTTAAAAGAATCTTTTGTCTACCCAAGTTATCAGCCAAATGTGAAGCCTGTGTTTGTGAGCTTCTGTCACCAGAACTGAATACCTGGGGTGATCATGATCAACCTTGGCCATTTTGGCTGGAAGATTTGAAGGAGTGGCCCAGGATTGGTTGGCCCTGTTGGTTTGAGGCCCGAGTCATGGCAGAACAGGTGGCAAGGCAAAGCTGGTCACCCTTGCCAGGAAGCAAAGAAAAGCAGAGGAAGTAAAGCCCCACAGTTCTCTCACAGGCATCTCCAGAGAGTTAAAAGACTTCAGCAGGGCCCACTGAGCACTAGGTTTCCAGCCTTTGGGCCTTTGGAGAAAAGACCTCAGCAGATGGGTGAGATTTTGATGGAGACTTGCTCCATCAAAGTAAGAAGAAAAGATGGGCTGTGTAGGGAACACAACTGCATTTTAGGAATGCAAATCACCACCAGGATGACTTCATAAATTGAAATTATAGTCATCAAATCCAAAGTCTGGGGCTTTGGGAGACAGCTAAGTAGAATAAGTGCTCTCCTGGCAAGTGCAGGGTCCTGAGTTCAATCCCCAATACCACAAAAAAAAAAAAAAATCCAAAGTCTGCATGAAGTTTTTAAGTTTTGCTTGAACATGGCCCTGTAGATTTGTGTCTTATGTTGTCTCTGGCTGCTTTCATACCATAACCCAGTTGGGTGGTGGTGGCAGACCAGATAACCTACCAAGCCTAGAACACTTTTTGCCTGGTCTTAAGAAAAGATGTGAACCACGCTATGAAGTTGATTCTAGACACCTGAGTTAGCTTGTGATTGGCTTGGGTGTATGTACCTGGAAAATTAAGCGAAGGAACAGCAATGTGGGAAACTAAAAATTGAACCAGAAGAGAAAAGTAGCTGTGATTCACCACAAGTTGACAGAATTTCCTTATAAGGGTGAATTTCAGCCGGGCGTGGTGGCGCAGGCCTGCAATCCCAGCACTCAGGAGGCTGAGGCAGGAGGATTATTGTGAGTTCAAGACCAGCCTGAGCTACAAAGTGAGCTTAAGGCCAGCCTGAACTGCACAGTGAGACCCTGTCTCAAAAAGCCAAAAAAAAGGGTGAATTTCTGTATACCTGCATGGGGACTGCGCAAAAGGTGTGCACGCGTGGGAACAGGAGGAAAAGGGTGCGGAAGACCGCAGCTAAGGCCAACACTGAAGAAATACAGTGATAAGTGCCAAGTGCTTGACTAAAAGAGGTGAACATTGATTACTGTGGGAGGAAGAAACACAGGAAGAAGGACATTTTTATACAACTCTTGCAGGCTTTAAGCTCTGTACCTTTTACCCTTTGACAAAGAAATACACACACTGGGGGTGCCGGCGAGATAGCAGACTAAGCACATGCTTTGGCAAGTGCAGGGCCAGAGGTTCAATCCCCAGTCCCACATGCCAGGCAAGCTCTGCCCCTGGGATGTGCTGAACCAGTGAATGAATCCGTGCTGGCACATGCCTATACTCCCAGCACTAGGGAGGCTGAAACCAGGAGGATCATAAGTTCAAACTGCGTAGTGAGATCTTGTACCAAAAACATAAAGTGAAAATTTAAAAAAAGAAAAGTACATTCCCTGGGAAACAAGACACTTCCCAGGGTTGCAGATGCGTCGTCTTCGTGCTGCCCTTCCCCTCACATCACGAGTCATCCCAGTTTCATTTCCTGTTGACTCAGACATGGGCCCAGCATCTTCAGAATGCTATGGTTCCTGCAGCCTCTTTCAATCAGCAACCGTTGCCCCTGCTTGTGAAGCTGATGACTAACCTGACTAGTGATCTAGGTCTGGCTTCCAGACTCCCACCAAAGAGCATTGCAGAGGTGCATTATGCAGCTTAGCATTTAACTGAATGACTGAACAGTTTCTGACTTAGCTACATGCTGTTCCCACTTAAACACATGAATGTACAAAGACATAATTTTTCTCAGTAATTATTCACAGATACAGGACAGTTTCAAAGTTTTACTTTCAGCATGTAGAACAGGACTTAACACATAACAAGCTAGTGAATGCTAAAAGCCAACAGGCCTTTAAAAGCCAAACCAGTCCTTGCAGAAGCAAAACATGGTTCAATAAGTTTATTTGGCTTTTCATAACCAAAGCCATGTTGTGATTCTGAGTGATTTCACTTCTAAATTAAAGTAGCTTTTGTCTTTTTTTTTCTCCTAACTCTTAATAGGATTTTTCCAATTAAGGATGTGCCCTTGGAGACTGATGACCTCACCAATTGGCTCTATCAACGATTTATTGAAAAGGAAGACCTCTTAGCCCATTTTTATGAAACAGGTACAGTCTCTTCTGTTGTATGTGTTTCTAAGTTACTGGAAATTCCAAAGGATTGTGTTAGGAAAGAGAACCATTTGTTTTTTTGATAATCTAAAGAAATCAGTGTTTCTGTATTTAAGAATTTCAGCTTTGAATTCTTATAAAGGTGGATGTACATTACATGGAGAGGCCCTCACCAGGCTGCAGATAAGGCTGGCAGGACCAGTCGAAGGCCACATGAGGGTCCAGTCCGAACGACCACACAGTCCCTCCATGCAGCTGTGGGCTTCCTGTGAGGTAGCCAGGAACATTCGTGTTTTGACATCACACTTGATTGTTTAATATGTAGTCATTAGAAGTTGTTTTAAACTGCATTTTTATAGGTATATTCTTTATGTAAATATTCACCTTAAGTTTTTATGGATACAAACTTAGTGTTTCTCCTTTGAATAAAAATGTCTATTAATCCTAAGCTGCCTTCTGTTTTTAATATTATCTGTTCTATGCAAACTAAAAATTCTGTAAAATGCCTCAGGCACAGTAGTGCACACCTGTAGTCCCAGCTACTTGGGAAACTGAGGCAGGAGGGTAACAAATTGAAGGACAGCCTGGGCTATATAGTGAGACTTTGTCTCAACATCTTGTTAAAAAGGGTTAGGGAGGTAGAACCCTGGGTTTGATCCCTAAACTACAAAACAAAACAAAATTTCTACAGTGTGGTAAGAAACATACGGCAAATGAAGAGGGAAAGAGGGAAGAAGAAAGGAAGTTAGCATTCGTAGAAAGACTGGCATCAACGTGCTTTCATAAATTGCTGTTTTTCTAGCAGTAAACAAGGAAAGGAGGTAAACACAACATTGTCCTGGGGCTGGATCTGAGGGTGACTGGGAAGGCTTAGAAGCCTGTGACCAGTAAGAGGCCAACAAGGGCCCTTTTCCTAGTCCACCTCAGTCTCCCACTTTGGGTTGTTTGCCCTAAATTGTAGCACCAGTGAAGAAAGCCTCTTTTTAAGAGAGCTGTTTGCATGTTAGACCTTGAAACTTGAAGATGTGCTGTGTACATGCTTGTGAGCAGCAAATCCCCTCTGGAGCAGCTTATCCCAGGGATTATCTGCCATGCAGAGACTGCAGAGCAGAGTGAGTAAAGATGACCTCAGGTAGCATTGCTCGGAAGCTAGGTTTAGAAGAAAATGTGGAAACATCTATTTACTTTGTTTACTCCTTTTTATTATTACAATATTCCATAACCATTCTGCCTGTTGAAAATTATGTCAGTATTAACATAACCACTTTTGGTGGCCAAAAAAAAAGCTTTTAAGTAAAGGGATCAGTGTTAATTCTGCTGTTCAACAAAAAGGGGCTTGGTGTCAGTGTCACAGCATGGATCAAAGTTGCTGGAGCTTCCTTGAGGAGCGGGCCACAGAGCACCTGCTTGTGTTGGATGGGAGGAAAATGATAAAAGCAGCAGAGGGGGAAGTTCCGGGAAGGAAGCGAACCAAAGGAGCAGGAAGGGGGTTGTGGGTGTGTGGTCCTGCCAGAAGAGGCACAGGCAAAGGCCTGGCTACGGGTTGGTGCTGGGCGCTAGAAGTGGATGGAGTTCCACACAAGCCTTCTCATCAGGAGCAGGGCCAAATCACAAAAACCATAATGCAAGTTAAACTAAAATACGCCTTGTATTCGAGGACCTGCCCCAACAGGGAAACATGTCTGTGTTGTCTTTTAGGAGCCTTCCCGCCTCCCAAGGGCCGTAAGGAAGCTGTTTCCCGGGAGATGACCCTCAGCAGCGCTTGGATAGTCTTCATACAGTCTTTCGCATTTTTGTCGGGCTACATGTGGTACAGCATCATTCAGTATTTTTATCATTGCCTGTTTTAGATACTGACTCAGACTGTCATAGGAGTTCAGACTTTCATAAGTGTGCATTATTTACATGTGCAAAGCAGAATATATAAAAAAGCAAAGGAGATTCAATGGATGAATTACTATTTATCCCCCTTTGGGATATTTTAAACTCTACTAAAATGAGGATCTACTAGAATGACCTGCTAATATATTTTAAGAACTTTTCATGTCTTAAAGCGATACACTCTACCATATGTTGAAGCAAACATCACATCTGGAGAAGCAGAAATCATAAAACCATCCTTGAAGACCGAAAGAAAATCTGTGGCCACCAGCTACCATTGGTCACTGGGTTCCAGTGTGGGGGCCAGGCCCACCCCTCCCAGGTTGCATTTCTAGAGCTGGGCTCTGCAGGGCCTTCCCACAGCACCTGTGCCGTTGCTGTCACAGTGAGTAGAGTTGGGCCAGCTCCAGAAGGAAGGATTCCAACTCCAGCCCCATCCCCAGGCCAAGGGGCAGTGTTGGCCTCTCTGGGAGGCGGGCGGTGCCCACACGCTCCTCCTGGCACGGGCCATGTCTCGGACCCAGTGCGGCCCAGCACCGTGTTTACATGTGCTAGTGCTTTCCCTTCCTCGGGGTGGAGGAGGCCTGTTTTCTCCTTTTCTGTAGAAGGCATATTATAGATTGATAATTGTATTTTATAAAATGCACTTTTATCAAATGCAGACATAGCCAAGGATAGTAACGTACCCTGAAAACACAAGTGAGCCCCAGGAGCAAGCAGCTCCCGGGGCTGTCTCTGCCCACTCACCTGTAGGTGCTTCCAGTGCCTCCCTGCCTACGCCGCTCCTGTCGTGACGCCCCAGTCGTAGCTCAAGCCCCTCCCCATTTTGACATAGTACTAAATGTACTTGGGGGTGGTGCAAACATTCACATGATCAGCTTATGGAGAATAACTAGTTGGTTAGGAAACTAGAGCTAGAGCCAAACATTGTCCTGGAACAGCACTGAGTGCTCACACTCAGCCGCCGGCCCTGGCCAGTCCCATGTGCCATCACTTACTGCATCCAAGCCTGCGCTTCCATGTGGGCATGGTCAGGAGAGAGCAGCGCAGGGCTTTCTGGCCTTGGCCATCTGCTGGTGAAGAGGATAAAATCAAGCTTCAGTTCTTTCCAGGAAACCTTCTCTTTGTCACTATGTGCATCTGATTTACCTCACAGGAGAACCGAACTCCTAGAAAGTGCTGGCACTGCATTAGTGTTAGATCAAAGATGTCTTTTGGCTGAGGACTGAAGCTGTCGAGATTTCTGTCAGTGGTAGTTTTTTGTGATAAGAGCGCTGTAGACTCCCTGTTGTCACTAATCTCACAAATAATAATTCTGAGAAGTAGGCTGTAAAACAAAAAGGTTAATGTTTTCTGTTTTCAGATAAACCAAAAATACTGAAGAGATGTGAATTTCCCCCAGTTATGTGGGAAAGGTGGAGCAGTACCAAATAAAAGCCCACAACAGCTTCATCTTTAGGGTAGCTCTGAGAATACATGGAACAGCAGGCTGTGTTAACTGAAATACCTCATGGAAATTTACTGCTGCTAAGCTGCAGCAACAGTGTTAATATAAATGACTTAGTAACAGTTGTTATAGAATGCAATGTTGTTGAAACCTGAGTAACTAGTTACATGTTCTGCAGTGACAGTAAGTGAAGCCAGTCTCACCAGATGACAGAAAACCAAAGAGAAGCTGTCCCACACTTCTGTTTGAGGCTGGCAAACACCAGTCAGTTTCAGGATGAGTTGGAATTATTGTTTGAGGCATTAGTCAGCCATCTGGGGAGCAGTTGCTCCCTGCCATGTAAGTGTGCACAGTCCTAGCTACTAGGCCGTTGCTCATCGTGAAGCCAGCCAGAGGCAACGTGGCTACTTCTATCCCAAAAAATGCCTCCATGCACACATGTGGGTGGCTTAGCCACTTTGTCATTGCTGTGCTCCATAGAAACGTGACGTTGCTGAGTCCACTGTGTGCTTTAAACTCTCTTACAAGATGTTCTACTTCTCCAGTGCAGTGTCCTTTCCAAAGTCTCCAGAGTGACAAATACCTACTACACCTGTGTGAGTTGGTTTCTGAGTATAGATCTGTGAGCTGTTAACAGATGTGTATTTGACCTGCCCTCCTCTTCTTTCTGAACATGTGCTGTCTCCATTTGCAAAACATGTTACTTGAGAACGTTGGTTGTACTTTTCCTGATGATCTGAGTTCATACTCTTGCCCTGGGAAATAAGAAAAGAGAATCCGTTCTGTTATGGCTACTGGGGAGGAGGGCAGCAAGATGCCACTGTGCAGGCTGAATAAAATGCCTATCTATGCTTTGTAAAGACAGAAAGTTTTGCATCTTAACAAGACTGAAGAAGACAAAACTGTCCCCAGTTTGCAGAGGTGCTGGTTAGGATCTTGCCAGTTCTCAGGCCCAGCTGGGCAGCACGAGTTTGTGCTTGTTGCTGTAGGCCTGGTATCAGTGAGTGATAGTGTTTGAGCACCTGCCTGCCCACAAACAGGCCCCGCGACTGTAAAAGTGACCATAGCAGCAGCTCATCCTTAGCTTCAGAAAGAATTGCTGGTGTCGGGATGCACATGTGACGGGGACACCCACAAGCAGTAGGAGGAAAACCAGAGTAGAAAATGATGTTTGGGGAACAAGCAAGTCAGTTGAGAATTGGAATAGATGTTTTAAAAAGACAGCTGTGAGTTCATATCTATCATATTATTAGTCATTAATATTACAGCCAGTGCTTAATTTTCCATGGTGAAGGAATTAGAGATTATGGCATAATTACTTGCTTCGTATATGGAAATTTATTAAGTCATAGGGGTGCCAAAAATTCAGTTCTATGTAGGAGTGTGAATTTCTTCTCTCATCAAACATTTTTTTTCCCTCTAGAAGGAACCTTACTAATTTAAAAAATGATATGAATTGTTCATTAATTTCTTTTGCCCATATGTTTATGATTGTGTTATGGAGTAGTGAAAGGACATGGAAACACCGAAGCTCAGCAGTCCGTAGGCTAAGAAGGAGCCCCTGGTCGTCAGGTTGGTGGGACCTGCATTGTTCTCAGCCTTTGTGCACCTGAAACCTTGGGTCCTCCACTGTCACCTCAGAAGGTCTCTGGTGTTATCCCTCTGAGCAGGGGTGGAGAGGGTCACTCAGTCTTGCCCACGTTGCTCGTGTGGGTTTGTGTTGGTGATGTTCTTGACAATCACTTCCACAAAGACTCTTCTGAACTAGTTGGTCCTGGTTATAATCATAGAAAGTAGTCTTTAATAATGGGTAGTTTTCTTGTATTCTTTTTATATTTAAAAAGAAAATGTTTTATTTGCACTACTGAATAGGAAGGGTTAACTGTTTGTAGTCTCTGTTATTTTTTTTTGAAGTCACTACACAGGACTTCCCCTCCAGAGTTACCATTGTGTGTATATTCAGCTCTGGCCCACAAGGGATATATATATATATATATATATATATATATATATATATATATATATATATATATATATATATATCTCCTTCCATCTGTAACATGCAAGGCAGAGACTGCAGGAGCACTGGGTACCAGATATAATGGTTCATTTGATGAGAAGTAGAAACTAACATGTTTGGGACCAAAACCACGTAAGTTGCAAATTTCTTGATCACTAAAGGGCCGAGCGTACTCTGGAGCACTCATTGCTTGGTGCTTTATTGGAATCATTTCATGCCAGTCCCTGACAACTAGGAGCTGGATCCTGGCAATATCGCTGCTGAGAGTGCCGACCCTGTTGGGGAAGGGGACTGTAGCCACATGGAAGATAAAATGTGGAGTTTTCTGCAAAATTTCCATCTGAAGATTTTTACATTGAATATTTTTTAAAAATGCTTAAAGAGCAAAAAATTGTAAGTGTATTCTAGTTGCAAAATATGCACACATTTTGAATTGCTTTATTTTTATTGTGTAAAACTGTTGACATATAACTGTGGTGCACAAATTCTTTACATGTAAGGAATCTATGCATTTTACAGGAACTTATTTTATGATTGGGTAATGATATAGTTGTACATTCAACTGCCATTATTTTTATTAAGTGCTTTCATTTTTCTTTACAGTTATTACAAAGTTGTATTTATTTTATAAAGATGGATTTCCATTTTCCTGATGCCGTAATGTTTACTTCAGCTTGCTGATCTTTCTCTGTGTATCTGCATGTTGTAATGTGTGATGAGAATGAATGTAAAGGCTGTGGCAACTGTAAGTGATATTTGTAAAGGGCTGGTCACACATGAATCTGGTTTATTAATACATTTGGGGTTATGGTAGGAGCCAGATCCCCTTTTTGGAAATTGAGATATGAACCAAAAGCAAAGAAATAGATAGCTGGTTCTATTTTTTTTTTTTCAACCAAGAGAAAATAAAGCTGATTTTTTTTCAAGTACAGCGTTTTTACTTCTTTATAATGGGGCCAGGATGTCTGTGTTGTACAGAGCTCTGTTGGGCATTAACAGCTGGGAGCATTTGGCTCAAGCCCTGTGCAGTGGGCCTCCGCTCACGCAGCTGGGACCGCAGGGGCAGCACGCCACACACCGGCCTCCTTCATGCTCAGAAAGGCGTGCTCCCCACTCCCCTCCCTCGCCATCAGTGGTGTGCTGGCCATTGCTCAGCAGCCTGCTGGCCTGGAAAAAGCTGTGTGTACAAGTGTACATGAAGTTGTTGTAGATTATACTGATAACAAGGATGTGTAACACAGTTAACAAATGGTAATATAAATATTTTATTATAAATTCCACATAGCCGCCTGATGCTCTTCATATACCTGGTTGCTTTTTGCTGAATCTCACAGCTTACCGTTGGTTGTATTTCAGCCATGACTTGAGTGATGATGTCGCCTCCTGATCCACTATCTCATCTCACAGTGAACTCATTGTTGTCATACGTGATCTTCTAAGCTCCAATTCCTGGTGCAGGGCGTTGAACCCAGCGCTTCACATACACTAGCTGGGCCTATTTCCCCAGGCCCAAGCTCTTGTTAACCTTGATTAAAAGCACTTTTTAGCTTCAGCACTAACTCAAGTTTATATGATTTAATAATAGCAATTGTTTAACAACTGCTGGAAAATTCTAAACTTGAACAGTTGGATCCAGGGAGCCAGTAGACACTGTCTCCAGCACACCACTGCCCTGGTTTGTTTTATATTAAACAATTTAGCTGTTAGTGTTGAATAAACATCTTTGGCTCTCAGTTAATTTACCCATGGGTCTGAGAAAACCCCTATTGTTGACCTTGGTGGGGGCTTTAAGTCATAGGAAAAGCATTAAGATCCATCCCACTGAGCTTTTGATTTTGAAGAAGGTGACAAATTCCTGAAGTACAAGGGAAGAGTACAATTTTGGAAGTTGTCTTAATGTTTTGATCTCTCAAAACTAACTGGTCTAAGCATCACTAAGATTGTGTTTCATGCATTTAAAGCATTGAGTGTTTAGTACTTGATTGTCAAGTATGTTTCATCCCACTGAAAATTTTAAATGTGATGCTTTATCTAGCACACTCTGCCAAATAATTTAAATAGTTCCAGTTCAGTCTACCTCTTTTTCAATCTGGACTTACTAGGCTGCTGTGTGGTTAGGAAGTACTTTCTGTGGAGACAGAATGCACTAGGCTGAGGCCTGCAAGTGAATTGAAGCACTCAGAGAACTGTTGCTGACCAGCCCTGTTCCTCCTGACATGGGGGAACCAACTGTTTATAATCCCCCCTCAGTATGAAAATGTGTTTTTAAAATGTTTCTTCCTGCTGAAAAGTGTATTTTTAAAAGAAAATCATCTTTGGCTCTCAGAAGTCAGCTGTATGAGCAGGCGTGACCATATCATAACATGCTGATATAGAAATCAATAAATTTTTACCTCTCAGGACTTGGGTCACCTTGTTCTTCACTCTTAGAAGACAATGTCTTCACAGTTAGGATCAAATGGAAACAGCCACAGAATATGGGAGGAGCTTCGTTACCCCAGACATGAGACAGAGCCCTTCTGTAATCAGGAAAAAAAGACTCTAGGCCCTGCTTTCTGCTGATAGCCAGAGCCTGGCAGGGCACCACCTCCCCTTGAGATTGCTGGGGACAGCCGCAGACTAGAGTGGGTGAGGGGCTGCTGCTGACCATCTCGCAGGGGACCCAGACAGGATACTGCTGTCTTTGTGGGCCATTGGGAAGATGCAGAGAACTTGAAGAACCTCTGCTGTGGACTGGGTACCTGTCCCAGCAGAAAGGGAACAGGCTTAGGGAGGCAGCATAGACGCCCGCAGCGTGCAGCCTTCACCTGGATGTTGCATGCATGTGCTCTGTCCTGAGAGGGTGACTCCCAGTGCCCTAAGAGGACTTATGCCTGCTTCAGGCAGCCGCTTTGCAGAAAAATGGCACCTTCTAACCACCAGTCATCCAGGATGCCCAGCAAAGGGACATGTCCCCAGGGCTGCTTTTAATCAAAGCATCTGTAGACCATGATAGGATCTTTGACCTTCCCTGACTTGCCCCATTCTAGTAAGTACCAGGGATGGGGTTGGAGCCATTGATTTTGACAGATCTGTGAGACAGTGAGGGCTCCCAGTAGCACAGAAGTACATGTCACCAAGACTTAGGGCATTGGCCCAGGGTCAGTGTCACTGCTGTGTACCTTTGGTTAAAGGGAGACAAAGGGCCTGCCCAGATGCAATGTGTGGTCCAGCGGGTAGCTGCTTGGAAGCTGTCACAGTGAGACATTCCTCAGCTGTTCAAAGAACCTTCACATTTGGCAAGATCGCCCACAATTCCCATTAATTGGATATATTTGAGTTTCCTAATACTTAAAGAAAATTGGATCTCATACTGTCACGTAAGTCACATGGACATCTAAAAGAATAGAAGCTATGGGGTAGGGAGGGTGAGTTGGGGTCTTGCTATGTAGTTCAAGCTGGCCTTGAACTCACTGTGTAGCCTAGGCCACTCTCTTTTCAGTGATACTCCTGTCTCAGCTTCACAAGTACTGGGATCACAGGCATGCACCACCGCACCAAACTGATTTTTGTATTATTTTTCATGCTGATTGGTATTTGACTCATTGACTCTTGGATTTCAGAACCATTATTTTGGGGATGGCAGATATCATCCTGGTACAATTTTGGTTTGTAGCTAGTGACACTGAGTGGCTACTTGACAGATTTATGGGGACTAAAACCAGCTCTCTTGATTCCTATTGTTTCTCCAAGTCAGTCAAATACCAAAAATTAAGTGCATTTACATTTAAAGGGGTAAAGTCTGCCAGAATTTCCTCTTCCTTCTTTAAACACAAGAATCCCCGAACTCTAAAAGTTACTTGTATGTGTTTCTCTTAGCTGTTAAGGTAGTAAACCAATTAAAAATTCTGAAAACCACGATTTTTAATCTTTTTGGTTACAGAAATAAAACACATTTTAGTTTTGCCCTGTATGATAGTAGTTGAGGAGCACGCCTTCATTTCAGATAGGAGCAAGTGGGTATCTCATTCATAATAGTTCCTTTTTTTAAAAAAAATCATTTATTTATTACAGTGTCTTGCTACACATTACGAGTTCTTTTTTGCGGGGGTGGGGGGTCAGCTCAGCCCGCCCTGGGGGGAGGGGATGGCATGGCATGTGGTGCTGGGGCCTGAACCGCGGTCCCTGAGAGGCGTTTTAGAGCGCTGAGCTATCTTGCCAGCCCAATAGTTCCTTTTGTTTTCTGATTTCCAGAAAGGAAACCGACAGCGGGTAAAACCCTACGCCATTGTTGCACACAGTGTCCAGGTACCCTTCCACCATGGCACCAAGGAATTCGAGGTCTTAGCTGGTGCAGTGGCAGCGCCTCGAGGCAGAGGCAGCGTGATCACAAGTAGCTCTCTGGCCTTGGCACCTCAGCTGGCTCAAAATACAGTCCCAGGTCATCTTGGCAGCGGAGAGCTCGTCCAACATGCGTGAGGCTGTGTGTTCCATACGAAGCATGGGGGGGGGGCGAGGCTGTCAGGATTTCATCCAACCAGGAGTCCAAAGCAGGGCTTCAATCCCCACTCTGCCTCCTGTCAGCCTCGCTGTGCTGTGTGTTCAGTGGGAAAGTAAGTTCTTGTCAGTATGGAATAAAATAACAGGTGTGAAGTGAGACAACAGAACGGGAGTGCTCTGCGGCTCTGCCCCTGTGGGGTTTACAGAAAGTGTGAATTATCCTGTCCTGGTCCTTACAGTGCCTGAGCTCCGGTGCCCCACACCCTGCTGCTGGCCATTCACAGCTGTCAGCCTTTCTTTGAGAACCCTAGGAGGTACTACCCTCTCGGGCCCCCCTCCTGTCCCTCTGGGACAGGAGCTTGCTTTCTCTCAATAAATCTGTTCTGCTCATAACCTCCATTTGTTCCTAAAATTCATTCTTTGGTTTTAGAGAACACAAACTTGTACAGGTCAGGTCCAGAGATCGTTTTTCCCTATATCATTTGGAGGTGACCCACGTGAGAACAGTTTTTCTCCCTGTATCATTTTGGAGAGTCCCACCGAGACCATTGGATGGAGATTCAAAGCTGTAATGGAAATGCCTGGTCTCTACTGAGGGCCTTTAGATTAGAACCTCTGAAGAATATATCTGACTGCCAATCAACAACTATGACCCCTTTCAGCGTGAAGAAGCCAGAGCGGTCATCGCCCAAATCCCTCACGGCAGTTCGGGTTACTTCTTCGGAAGGGGGAATGTTGTAGGCAGATAGAAATATTCTAGGCAGTCAGACAGGGCCAGGCCCTCAAAGAGACAAGATGGCAGACAAGGTGACTTTGCAACTTGGAAGAGACAGAGCTCCCTATGGGCCACGCCTCAAGACCAAGACAAAAAGAGGAAACACAGCTACATAACTTCCCTAGGGATGGGCATCAAGGATGGATATTCTAAATATTCTAAATCAATCACTTTGAAAGAGCCTAAATGAGTTACTAGCCCAACCCCCAACAAGAGACCCTGTCCCATTTTCATGTGACTCGCTTCCCCATTTGGTACTGGATTTAATCAATTTTACATGAGCAATGGTGCTTGTAATCACATTGGTTAACCATAGTTTTGTCCCACCTCTTGTCCACTTTAGCGAGTTCCCTTGTCTCTACCATCTTAGACCCGCCCTGGAAGAGACAGCTTTCGGGGGAACTACCCTCTCAGGCCCCCCCTCCTGTCATGGACAGGAGCTTTCTTTCTCTCAATAAATCTATTCTGTTCATAAAAAAGAGAGAGAGAGAGAGAGAGATAGGACCCTGCCTGGGTCCTTTGCATCTTTACAGTAGACAAAGGTAGCCAGCATAACCAAGCACTGTGCCTGATGTGTTGGAGGCCCTCGGACAGCAGCGAGAAATAGATTTTTGATGAGAGAAGCAGTTAGGAGGGGGAGGAGATCCAGCCTGCAGACAGATCTGCTGGCCCGAAGACTTCACAGTCCTAGTAAACCCAGGAATTGGGTTTTGCTTTTGAGACCTGATGTGACTTGTGAAGACCTTGAACTAGTTCTCCAAAGGAAGGGAAATGGAATTTCTAGTGTTTGGAAGCTATCCACCAGCCCATGGCTCTGCATAATTTATGTGATTATAAATATTAAACTTGGCACTGAAAAGCATTCAGGAAGGTGAAAGTCACATGTTTTTCCTCACTAGTTGTAGAGGTCTTTTAGGCAAAGTCTGGCTATGTAGCTTATACTTACCTTGAACTCACCACGTGGCCCTGCCTCAGCTTCCTGAGCGCTAGGATTACAAGTATGTGTGTTCCACCGCACCTGGCTGTGCACTTTATATCTTGGGAAATGACATTTTTATCTCGGCGTGGTAAATGCCACATGCTCAACTCATGAGCTGGGGTACCCAAGGATTTAAGCCTCTTGTGGACACAGAGAGGGCATGTACAGAATGGATGACAGGGAGGAGACACGGATGGCATCACTGAGATGAACTGCCGTGGTGCCAGGCGCAGGGTCAGGGTCATCCCTCAAGCCTCCTGAGAGGGGAGAGAAGCCCCGAGGCCCAGGTGCCCCTGGCCGTGCCTGACAGGACAGCCTGTCGCTGCGCACTCCCTCCCCATTCTCTTCAGGCCTGCTGTTGGCCACTTTTCCTGGAAACCGCGTTGTTGGCCCAGCTGCTGTTGCCGCAGTCCGGAGAGAAGAGGACCTTGCAGGGGCTGTGGGTCACCCGGCCCAGAACGCTGTCTCCCTTTCCTCGGTTTCCCCCGCTCACAAGGGCCTTGTGGGACCAGGTGCAGCGTGCGGCGAGGGGGATCTTCACACCCAGTGTCGGCCTGGCAGCTCCTCTCCAATCCTCTTTCCCCGCCCTGTGTGACACTGGGTCGCAGCTTATCCGTCTGTCCACAGCTCACAGGTGGGCGGCGAGATGGGGGTGGGTCTTCCGGCTATGTGGGGCATTATCATTGGGGAGAAGAGGATGGGCGCTGCGGGACGGGAGGGGGGACACTACAGCTCCGGGGTAGTGGCCTCGCCTGGCCCTCCCACTCGCCTTGGTGGCGGAGCCCCAATTTTGCTCACTTGCTCAACTACAGATGACCTTGATTCGCCTAGACTCGCGTTACTGTGCCACTGATTGGCTGATCGGTGATGCAGCCTGGCCAATAGCATCCAGGGGGCGCCCACCAGCAGTTTCTGGGAAAAACTCCCATCATTGCCCCTAAGGACCTGAGCTGCTAGCCCCAGATGCACCTTGCCATCCCTACCCACACCTTCCTGTTTCGGTGGATAACGCTGCAGCTGTGAAGCTGGGCCCTGGAGCAGCCACACCCATGTGGCGAGACAGGAGATGGCCCAGACCTGGAATCCCAGCACCCTGGGAGGCCGAGGCAGGATGACAACAAGTTCAGTCCCAGCCTGGGCAACTTAGTAAGACCCTGTCTCAAAATGAAACCTGAGGAGGTAGCTCAGTGCAAAAGTCCTGGTTTCCATCCCTAGTACTGCAAATAAATAAATAAGCAAATAAATTAGCACATAAGGAGCTAAAGCAGAACCTAGGCCTCTGGCAAACTGCCAAGAATGATGGTATGAGCCATTTCACGCGTCCTATTATATTCCCAAGAGAATGGGTGGTATAATGACAACTGCCTTGGAAGAGAACTTCACAGTTTGCAGTTTAATAGAAAGTTTAATAGGAAGGACAGTTTAATAGAAAGGACTGATCTTTTACTCTTTATGTTGTTTGTTTATTTTTGGTTTTTAGAGACAAGTTTTGTTTGAACTCACTATGAAGTCCAGGCTGGCCTGGAATTCACAGCAATCCTCCTGCCTCGACCTCCCGATTGCTGAGTTTGCAGATGTACACTACCTGTCTCGGCCTTCTCTTTTAGAGTTAACGAGGAAACCGAGGCCACACAGCTACTTGGTGGTGGATCCTTGTGGTGGTCAGAGCTTCCACTCCAGCCTACTGCACTTCCCAGTCATTGAAAGGGAGAGGAATCCCAGCCCTACTGAACAGAAGTAGAAAGCTCCTGACAGCGAGCCAGGGTTGGAGCTGAAGTCGGGATCCCACTCTGGCCCTGCCTCCTGGAGGGACAGAGACTGAAGAGGGCCAGGAGCCCTGTGGAGCCTGAGGAGGAGCCTGGATTTATTCTTTCTCCCCTCTTTCCTCCCTCCTTCCCTCCCTCCCTCCCTCACTTCCCTTTGGTTGCCAGGTCCTGGGTGCTTACTGTATGCTGAGTGCTGTGCAAAGTCCCGGGCCCACCGCGGGGCATAGAGCAGCACTTTTGTCCTCCCTAGCACTCTGCACTCAGCAGGGCGATGGCGGTTTTGAGGTACACTTACTTTGCGGGTGACCTTAAAGGACAGAATGAAAGAGAGAAAGGAAGCCTCAGCCTGGGTAGTCGGGGCACCACCTGCTGAGTGGGGCTGTTTGGAGTCCTGGTCACCACTGAGAAGTGCAAGGAAGGCAGGTGTGCGTGCGTGCGTGTGCGTGTGTGTGCGTGCGTGCGTGTGTGCGTGCATGTGTTGTGTGCGTGCGTGCGTGCGTGTGTGTGTGTGTGTGTGTGTGTCCGAGGCGGAGACTGGAGGCCCCGGGTGTTTCTTTGGAGGGGTAAACTGGGATAAAGTGGGGCTGCCTGAGGTCACAGAAGGAGGAAGTAGGCGGCGAGAACAGGTGGGAAGGGGCCCCGCGGGATGAAGGTTTCTGTCGTGGGAGTGAGAAAGGGCATGAGAAGCAGGGCATGGGGGGGTTGGCAGGGGGGTGGGGTGTGGTGGAGCTCATTTGTAATCCCAACACTTGGGAGGCAGAGGCAGGATGGCCGTGAGGTCAAGGCCAGCCTGGGCTATAGACGGAGCTCCGTCTCAGAACACCAAAACCAAATGCACAAAAGAGGAGACCGCGGAGCAGAGAGCAAAGGAAGGTTTACTGTAAGGCTGCAGAGACCTGAGAGTGTTTCTAGGCCGCGGGAAGGAGCCTTCAGGTCCTCCTCCTCCGTCATCTCGCCAGCTGGGAGCAGCTCCCGGGTGACCTCGGTGCTGTTCCAGATGTCACCGGACCCCAGGAATCTGGTTCCCCTAGTTAGGTCCGCCGCTTTT